>LR736876.1:2430873-2572792 GCA_902654985.2 Oryctes borbonicus | reverse complement strand
AATTCCAACGTTCTAGAACGATCAGAATGGCAATGGATATCTAGAAAAAAATTTATACTACGTAATAAACAAGTACTAAAAATGAACACAAAAGATTTCACGATGAAAATATAAAAGCAGTACCCTTTCCTTTCGACAATTAATTAAAATTAATTCGATAACAAAGCCGAGTATATTCTACTCACTTAAATTGTCTATATCTTTCTTGTAATTAGTAATTTTTGTGAAGTTTGCCCTGCGTCATATCAGATCTATCTAGAGGTCTAACTCTTCTTTAAATTCTAACAATCATATTACTGTAATTTTTGAAAAAGCCGTTATTCTGCTACTCAGATGAGGAGCTGGTTCTCAGAAGAACCTGAAGTAGCTCGACATTTCGATGAAGTCTCTCTCATCTTCTTCTGGAGCGAGTCGTGACAGAAGAAGATGAGAGAGGCTTCACCGGACTTTTTCCGTAAACTACTCACCGAAGGAATTATCTTCCACCCATGCCCCGGGTGGACACGCTGAATACACCAGGTTCCAACTCCCCTATATTCATTTTGAAATTTATTCCGCTAACTACACCCAATCACGATTCGGGGATTAGTGCTAGGGGATCTCTTGAATTAGTTACATTTATTCTATGCCAACACGCGTACAGGAAAAGTTGTTTTGAAACAGCTGAGCCTCAATTGCACTCGTCGTTTATTACTATTACTCACGACGATTATTTTAGGTGATTCATATCCGCCTGGAAATCGATTTTTGTGCAGCTGAAATCGGCTGTAGTGTTCCCTTTTAATCAAAATAATACTCAAGTACCTAAATAAACACTCTTCATAGTTGTGTTACTTAAGAAATATTATTCGTTTGTTTTAGAAGGTTAAAAAGAAATATTTTAAATGACGTGTAGCATCCTAGTTGTAATTCTAATAATCCCACACTACAACATCTATCTTTAATAAACAATCGCCTCTCTGAAAATAATGTTTCTATACTTCCTACATTGACAGCCTACGCTTTTTTATATAATTACAAGTGTTCGTGTCTTTATAACAAGCGTTAATCATGGACATGGGGCGTGTTGTTTTGAATTAATCCATGTTTCACTAGTACTCAATTAAAATCCATGCCAACGATGTCAATTTTTGGAGTAGGGGAAGCTGAATATTATTTATTAAAATCAAACATTTATCGTCAACGGAGCTCATACAAACTACGTTTAAATTCAGCTGCCCAAATTTTAATGCGGCAATTGCATCATACAGAAAAATATAAATATAAGTAAATATAATTTTTTCAACAATTTTCACTGCAGCATAACCCTTGCATACAAAAAGCATATGATTGCCGGTCTTGTTAAATCCTCCAACTTAAAGAAGTGTATCCATATTTACTTTAGTAGTTTTCTTATATTCTTCTTAAAACTTGCACATCTGTTTAAACAGATATTAACCTTCATCATCCGGCTTGAATTCCATTCACCATTAAATCATTAAATGTCATACTTAATATGTGAACTTAATTACAACAGGAAATCCGAGTTTTAGAATATCCGACTTCTAGCTAACCTTCTTAGAACATGCATCCTGTATTTGCATCAAGCACTATTCTAATGAGAAATACACAGCTGCTATGTCGATATTCTCGATTTGCATATACACCAGGCAAACTCTTCCGGTTCATATACACGCGCACACATTAAGCTATTCCCAGTAGTACCTAGCTAATAGTAAAAGTGTGGAAAGTGTTTCACGTAACCACAGAATACCTCCTGTAGCATTTAGTCATTTATTCGCCTCATTTTGCAATGCGAAACAATCTTTCTAATTCAGTATTTCGCACTGTGTAGTTGTTACATCAACCATCGCATGACTAATATCCATTACATGATACCAAACAAATGTTTCCTATTCGGTTTTTGTTCTTTTTTTTATCTGCGCCATCGAGATGATAGATACTAAGATACTTTACACACTATTGAAGTAAAATGTACGCAATACGTTTAATGGATTTCTATGTCATTCGAAGCGAAGTTGTTACATCACCGATCTTTCATTAAATGCGCGTTATATTTCAATATTAATGACTGCGAATTACACAAAGAAACTACGAAATATGGAAGCAACCAAAGCATGGCTTTCCGATTACTTTTTGCATCCCGTCGGAAATATTTCGGTGAACTTTCACAGAAAGGTTCATCCTCTGGGTAAATATGTTTGTGCAAAAAAGTGCAACATCTAAGACCCTAAAAAATATATCATAGTTGACAACTGCAACAAGACATTACTCTTAGCCATAAACCATTAGCAGTTCAGGAAACAAGGAAACAAATCCTAGTGGTGCCACAACCGCCTGGCACCTAACACACCTGCAGACAAGTTTCAGCAGTCAGCGGTTCTGCTTGCAACGGGTAAACATTATTACGAAGTAAATTCTTGGTGAACTCCGGGAATTCTTTGATACCATCATGGTATTGATGGTATAACTCACGGCAAAATGTAATGTGAG
The DNA here is from genome assembly GCA_902654985.2 of Oryctes borbonicus. Lineage (NCBI taxonomy): Eukaryota > Metazoa > Arthropoda > Insecta > Coleoptera > Scarabaeidae > Oryctes > Oryctes borbonicus. Next base: position 2,570,299 of record LR736876.1, on the reverse strand, counting down.
GAGAAAAAAGACTAGCCAACGGGCATGTTTGCTTACCCCCTTGATTTGATGTGATGTAGTTTAATTTTTTTACTAAAAATATATTTTATATATTTCCATTTAGTATATTTAATACATTCAAAAGTAAACAAGAGGATTTCTATGTACACTGCTGTTCAGAGAAGTTCGGTCGGTTGGTAAAAAACATGAAAAGGTTACAGAAACAAACGAAACTAAAAACAAAATGCAATTTTATTGTATGTACAGGTAAAAAAGACAAAAATAAATAAATAAATAGTTATTCTGGCCTAACATACTGAACATTATTTTTTTTTTTCATCGAAAAAACTTCCTTTGCTGTTAATCACCGCTCGAACTATTCTAGGCATTCTTTCGATAAGTTTTGTTAAAATTGTGGATTGTTGAATATTAATCCATTCATGTTGCAGAATATTCCGTAAATGGTCTTGTGAAGTTGGGCATATGTTTCAGATCCTCCTGTCCAGTTCATCCCACAACAACTCTCTAGGGTTCAAATCTGGGCTTTGTAGGGGCCATGTCATTACTTTCAGGGTGTGCTGTTCTTCTTGCTCCTTTAGATAGTTCTTACACACTAACGCAGTGTGTTTTGGGTCGTTGTTATGCATGAATGTAAAGTTACGGCCTATTATACGCAATCCTGATGGCACTGCATGATTCTGGAGTATTGCAAAATAATTTTCCTTCCTCATTACATCCTGCACTCTGCATAAATCTCCCGTCCCAGCAAAGGAGAAACATCCCCACACTAACACAGAACTACGCCCTTGCTTCACTGTAGGCACAATGCAGTTCGGGATCACTTTTCGGTTTTAGATCTTCGGACATAAACTCGTCGATTTTGCCCAAAAACCTCAAACTTTGACTCGTCACTCCAAAGCACGTGTTTCCAATCATCTAACGACCAATCTAGATGAGAACGGACCCACTGTAGCCGTTTTGCTCTGTTTCCCCGACGTAATAAGGGTTTTCGAATGGGAATGCGTCCATGAAGGTCCGCTTCTTGAAGTCGACGTTTTACCGTACTCGCCGAAACTTGTTCTTCACGGCCGCGATTGACTTCGGCTGCTCTTTGTGGCGCTGTTAATTTTCTATTGCGTTTGCTTAATAATACAATTCTCAATTCTTCAGCTTTTGTTGCTTTCCTAGATGCTCCAGGACGAACACGATTTTCTATAGTTCCAGTTGTCCGATATCGCTTTATGATGTCATTTACTGTTGAACTTCTCATATTTCTTTTTTCAGCAATTTGTCGCCTCGAATATCCTTCTTCAAACAGCGTAATAATGCGTGAACGTTTTTCTACAGTGGTAGGCTTGCCACGTGCCATTTTGAAGTAAATTTTCTTAAAACTTTCGCGCAAAAACGACAGATGCACACCAACACACGTTCAACAGTAAAATGAAGCAAATTTATATCTTTACGCCCGTGATAAATAAACAAGAGTGATACTGCGGTATATTTCCTAAATGTATTGTTCGTTAATAATCCCCAAACGACCCGTTTCAAAAGATCGGTACTTCCGAGAAATTCTTGGAATGATAATAAAAGGGACTTTATTGTGGTCGTCGCAATATTTCTACTTTACATAATAATTTATGGCTTTAATCCCTTAGAAGAGAGTGTATGCTTAATATTTTTCTAATTTTATGTATTAATAATTGTATACAGTGTGATATAGTAGATTTTTATTGTATGACCGAACTTCACTGAACGACAGTGTACATAAAAGACTTAAAGTTTGCATACCGTATTTTCAAGATCGATCAATATGGTATTATATATTTGAGTTTTTGAGTCCCAAGTATTTCTTTCAGCCAACGTCAAAGCTATTGCATGCGTGAATAATTTGGCCGCCAAATAAATTGCTTCTATATACGAGACTCAACTCATAAGAAGTAAAGATATAAAGAAAAGGTTTTACGTTCGAAGAATACATTACACAAATGACGTAAGCAAGTAAATTCATCACTTGCCAATAGACAAACGTTTACCTGGACTATGCGATTATATTTTTACCTTTGGAACAATGCCATGGAGTTCTTTCTTTCGACTAAAAATAGGCTACATTCATGCATTGCGCCCGACGGTGATAGTTCCACTTTTCTAGAGTAAAGCAGCTTATAAAATTCAAATTTTTAATCCCCAAAATATTATATTAATATTTTCTTACGAAAGGAAGGACAAGGACTTTGCAAGAAAAATACCTTCTTGGTAAAATGACGTCGATGCATTTCCTTGAGGTATCTAATTAAAGCTGAATTTTGCACGCCCAACTCGTAGTACGGCATGATGTAATCTGAAATAATGAAGCCTAGACAGATCAAAGTATGCCGTTAATCTTTCCAGGTAATATCTAAGCGAACTAATTGGATTTTGTGATTCGAATTGCGCAGGTCGGGATATTGGACATACCGACGACGTCGTGCAACTAGAAGTAGAAATTTAAAACACGATTTACTCGAGCAACGGGTTTTTCCTTCCTACATGACAAATCGATAAAGTGTTATTAGCTGCGAGGTTTTCTTAATTGATTTTGAACCAACTGAAAACAATCTAACAAACGATTCATTTCCTCTCGCAGTGACGTTAACTGCGATGTTTAATAGGGACTTGCTTAAGTGGATTCGTTGCTTAAACTGTTCTTTTTAAACCTGGACATTCTAAAATTTAAAAATCCATAAGCATGATCCTCATATGGGTGCTAAAATAAGGGTGTGAACAAAGCTGCACATGGTGTACCATGTAATCCAAATTTTGATTGTGTTTCTTATTGCTGTAGTTGAAACATTTTCGAGAGCAGCTTGTTTGTATGACGATGAATTTATTTGGAGCAGTAGCTTAAAAACATGTCTTCATTTTCACGCTTTACTCTGTTTTAAAAAACAGTTACAATTCATTTCAACATCCGTATAGTAACCAAAAAATATAATGCTAAGATAGCTTAGCTTCCTCATGGTATTGATGGAATAATTCACGGCAAACGCAATAAAAGGAGAGAAAGAAAAATACACTAACACACGGACATGTTTCTGCCTACCCGGCGTCATCAGCGTGGTTTCGAGAGTATTTTTCATATCTCTACCTTCTATCGCTGTTGTCTCACAGTTAATACCACAACTTTCAAAACGACAAACTCGATATTTCTTGGTGCCCTCTAGTGCCAAAGAACGATAGAGACAAAGAACGATAGAAGGTACAGATATGAAAAATACAATCGAAACCACGATGATGACGCTGGGTAGGCAGAAACATGTCCTTGTGTTAGTGTATTTTTTTCTCTCTCCTTTTATTGCGCTTGCCGTGAATTATTCCATCAATACCATCAGGAAGCTAAGCACTCTTAGCATTATATTTTTTGGTTATTGTTTCTAGGCATTTTCTGATGTGATCTGTATAGTATGATGTTTAATAGTAACTGAGTGTCTCTTACTAATCTCTAGAAGCCTATCAATAACGCTATCTTTATTTCCGGTTGCGATGCCACACTTACATGTATGTTGGCAAGTATCTATACTATCAACTATCAAAAACCTCATTGTTGTAGTTTTATTATTAAATTGGTTATAATAATAACTAACAATTTATGAGCCTGAGTGCAGCCGATCAAGAAGCAAGTAAAGCTTTAGCGTACAACAAATAGAAGCAACCAAAAGTTTTATAATCAAGTCCAAAAAAGGGACGGACAAGGCCGTTCGGCATCAATTTTGAACATTTTGTTTTTTGAAAATCAAACTTATTCTTCCCAAACTTTTGTTTTCAGAAGACGCAGTAAGTATTTACGTAATTCGTAAAACTAAAACGTGTTATCATAAAGGAAAAAACCTCTTCCGCGTTTCTGTACCTATATCTGTTATATTTAAAGCGCATTCCATTAAATAACTCGTCAACCAATTTACGATAGTTAAATTACAGAATAGGTTTGTAATTTGATGCTTTAAAGAGCTATTATATAGAATACCTGGTTGTTCTCTAAAAAATATCGAAAGTATAGAATAAATGGATGTGGGATAAGTAAAATAAAGCAGATTCGGAAGGATTTGACCATCCTCTTGTCGGACATATCGAGCCGGCCTGCCAAACACGACAGCCTGGTCCTAAAAATCTCAAAATGCCTACCTGTAGTACGTACAGAAGTTGAACTTCTACCATTTTCTAGTTCTTTAAAACTCCTATGTCGTATTCATAAAATCTGCAAATTTTTAATGCGAATATATTGGATCAAGATATTGATTGAGGAAAAAACATATCGGCCTTCCCTATATTTAAATGTTAAAATTACGGAAGCTAACAATAAAGACTAATTAATAGATACACCATTTCAAAAAATGTACAAAGTGACATTTAATGATCCTATTTATTTTTAATGTATACACGCTGTAATTAGAATATGCAGTAAAATGGGAGATACTTATTAAATAAAAGCAAAAGATCTTTGATCCTGACGAGAATAAGCAATGTTTAATGAAAAATCAACCATTCTGTGTAGCTGTACTTTGAAAGTGTTAAATTTATTTTTTCAAATATTTGAAATAATCATCAGAATGGTACACTTATCAAATGAAAAAGATTAATGACATAGTATCTTTGATGAATTAAAATTTAAACTTTCAAAATTCAATACACCATGAAATAAACTAGATTAGCCAATAAACGAGTTAACATTACTTACCATTATATCAATTATTACAAAAGAACTTTCTATATTGTTCTGCGTCAACTTCAACAAAAAAAAATGAAAAGCATTGCAATACAATATACGTAGATAAATTAACAGATAAGGAATTGAAATGACGTCTTATCTAGGTTATTAACGTAAGTATGCGTATTTCATGTTACCACGGTTGTATAATCACACACTTAGGCTAAACGAGTCGTAGACACACATCACATTGGAAATTGGTCTTTCTAATGCTAGAAACACACATAAGTTTAAACATGACAAGTTAAGCGGTGTCGGGCAACTCTCTATTTTCTATTGGATGATATACGCCTAGTTTGCTGGACTTGACTTGGCTTCGAGTAATAAAAACTTTCCTTTTTCCATGTTAGAAAATGCATTTACTTGCTAGTTTTTTTCAAACAATGTGTGTACATATACAGTGACCGCTATAAAATTTGCATCAAATGGAAAAGCTACATACATACTTTTTTGTAATAGTTCGTGTTTATCTAAATCCAAATCTAATCTGACAAGCTTTGTTTGGAATTAATGGCCTTTTTAGAAACCAAAATCGAAATAATTCTTTTTTTTTTTTAAGTATGAGACTTCAGCCATATTTTGTTATAATGTATTCAATTTTAACCAATTCTAGTGCTTCGTATTGAATCCAAAATAAATCAACTTTTCAAAGATAATGACGTTTGTTCAAATACCGATTCCCCGATAAAAAGAAGCAGCATTATTAGCTTCTATAGATGTGCCACCTGAAGGATGCCACGTTGATTTTGAAGGAACCTTTCAATCAGGGGGAGCTAAATGATCTCACTAGAGATTTCAAATTAAGAAAGTGACAATTGAACGATCTATGTATCCGTCTCTTTAAATAAATGCTTAATTGCGATGTTTCTAGTTTCTCTTAGTAGGTATTTGTAGTTGTTTAAGTATTGACGGAATAACCCCAGATGATAGTAAGTTGCAAAATGCGTCAGATACAACATATCTTGGGAACTAGGTGGTACGGTTGGAATCATCAACCCAAAATTTGTGGCTTGTACAATCCTTAAAGGGTACATGTTTTAGTACTTATTAGAAAGACTTCGCAGCAGAAGCATCCGTCGTCATCAATTTATTTAATTTACAAACAAGCAAAAATTAATAACAATCATATTTTTAAAAATACTTTCCCATTTGGTGTAAATTTTACGGCGGCCGCTGTATACTTGGGACAACATCTTATGGGAATTGACGATACAAAAAAAAGAGAAAATCGACAGATTTCTAAGTGATATTAATGAAGGATATTAACCAACTGAAGAACCAAAGATCAGGGTCGTCATTTTCTCTGTTTTTTCTTTCGGTACAGAGTAATTGATGAAAGTTAAAGAGCCAACAGCATCTTCTACGTGTTAAAAAAAAGTTCCTTTTTTTGGAAGTAACCGCGTTTCAATAGAAAAAAAAAAACACTATGTATTACAATGTGTTAAACATCAAACACACCTCTCAGTTTTAGAAATTTTACGCATTTCTTGAAGGAAACCGAATCTCCTGCAAGTTTCAGTTCAAGGCCATGGAATCTGCATTACAAAATACTAAAACAAAAATAGAAGATAGAAGAACAGGTATAATTGCACACCGGCTGCTATTAGAGAAAGTATTTGGACGATAGGAAATTGCACTGTAGATCGCCATCGTATTTCGTTATTGGTATAAAACATAGCAGCTGTTCCTTCTAAAAACCGGTTAAACGCAGGATACCTAACGGCTGTTAGTCGACGTTTAATAAAAGACGTAAAGTCCCCCGGATTACCTGCTGCTTTTGTACGTTCGTTTTTTGAAGCACAATGTGCAGCAGCAACAGCTGCCTGTGTTGAACATTTAAACGGGACTTATATAGAGGATGTTACATAAATTTTAACTGAAAATCGAAAGTGCTAGTCATTGATGTTCTTGTTTACGTAATTTACGTCAATATAGCATCCATTATGCATGCTGCAAATTATATAAGTGGCACTTTGATCTTTTGCTAATTTATGTATGTAGGAAATTAAATGATCAAATTGATGAATATGGAAGTGTGATGAGAAAAATGTTCTCTAACCTTGCGAACTCAATAGGTTAGTTAGCAGTGATGTAATATGTAACTTTTTAATCTCAAGTAAAATACTCTGCCTATTTTTTTATTACTTAATATGCAGTTTTCTTTGTTTTATTTGTTTTGAGAGGATGATGGCAATTTAGGACAAGATTTACATGTCTCATGTTCTTTATCCAGCATGAGTACAAAATAAGGAACAGCGATGCTGGAACCTTATTAGTTTCAACAAAATTTTAATTCAAACTATTTGAGCATCCGAAGCGAGAACTTATTACGCGTAAACTATCACCAAAACACATTTAAGATTCAAATACCAAAGATTTAAAAAAAAAGTGGCCGCGCAAATCTAGCAAATGACGAAGTATTGGATTTTAGTTACTAAAATTCTTCATGTGTCATCTCGACAGTTAGCTTTGGATAATAATGTTAATCAGAGGACCGTAGCAAAAATGTTATATAAGAAAACGATTTACTCTTATAAGATAAAAACTGGTGCAGGAATTACCGGAGGATGAATTTGATAGAAGCCTTCACTTTTGAGAAGAAATTGTGACCATATTTAAAAACAAAACAATATTTACATTTTTCTGCGTGGTACTTTAAATAGATATAACTGTCGTCGTTGGAGCAAGCAGAATCCTCATGAAAGACTTACAGACGCAGTACTCACACAATATCATTGTTGGGGTGGAGATTTTAAAGAACAAAAATCTGAATCACGCTGTACTAAATAAATGCGGGAAGATATCTAGATTTTCTGCAACTTGAATTAATTCCCGTATTAGTGGGAATGTTTCCATATGCAGCAAACCTAAATATTTCCAATAAAACAACCTGGTTTCAACAAAATGGCAGAAGAGGCATCATAGAATGACCAGTTCGATCTCCCGTGTAAACATTCTCGAGGTAATCTTAAAAATACTGTACATCGAAACAGACCCGACCACTATATGGAACTAAAGGAATGCATTCGGAAACTAAGCAACACATGAAAGTTGGCAATACATAATAGCAAACCATAAAGAGGATTCTTCAATGGACATAAGCCGAATAGTAATAAATACGGTCCATTAGACACTACTTCAAAAAAAAAAAAATGGCGAAAGCTGAGTGTATAACAAATTAAGAAAAAATACAACAAATAATAATGCGTTCAACTTGTAGAAAATATGGAATTATAAAAAGATGATTAGCGATAAGCGGTGGTACTAGCCATACGTATAGCAAATAGGGGGTATAACATTTTATTATTCTATAAAGCGCGCTCGTTTTATATGGGTCCCGCAGTTGCTCAGAAATTGCTTTTTCGGGGATTAAAAATTTCGATCTTCTTCGGAGGATTCAGCGCAAAACGCAAATATTCGATTGTTGATAAACCACAAACATTTCTTGTTTATCCTTTACAGATTATAAACTTCGGTAATTCATTGAAGCTTAAGTATATTTCTTCTAAAACATGTAATGTAAATGTTCTGGGTGTTTAGTACATGTGCTAAAGTGAACATTTTTCCAGACTTATAAGATTACAATCACAGTTTACTGATTCGTCGCGAAATCTTCTCAAAAAACTTCCCAATAACACTCGAGGCGGTTTACAATCTTAAGAAAGTCTCTATTAACTCTATTCACAAAAGGAAAAAAATCGCCCATCTGGCTGCAGATTGGAATACTCCGCAGTCGCGACATATCCCGCGATTATCTGCCACTGCCAATTAATTACCATTCCTTAATGTTGGCATCTGTTGATGCACGATTGTCGTATCTAAATAGGTCTCGATATCAAGTGTGCGTATGTGTAGTGTACATCAAAACCGACGTTGCCCGTTGAAGCTTTGTTTTGTTACATTTATATTGTGCGTATTTATAAACGCCATAAAAACTAACAGCTGGTGTTTAGAAAAAACCGCGATGGTATATCTGCAACGTGATAAACTGCATACATACATACATAGTCAATACCGAGAAGTTAAAGTATGTATGAATATTAGCGATCAGCAGATTTAAGGTCCTGGCAAGATTTTACGATTCCGAAACCCATAAAAGCCAAGATTAAGTTGCCTTTAATGTTCTATGTAGCACTTTGTAGCTTAATAATAATTAGTTGCCATTTAAGAAATGCGTGTGGTTAACATCGAAAATGCGAAGTAAGTTTTTAAAGTTGAGCTCGACATTTTTCCGCTTTCGGAGATTTTTACTCGCATCCACTCTACAGTGATTCACCTAGTGCGTGAGTGTAAGATAATTCTTTTTGTTAGCAAATTATACAGTAATAGTTTTTGAAACAAAAAAGAATGATCTTCACTCACTAGATGGACACGCTGTATATATTGGCGTTTACAATTAGACTCTAGATCCGTAGTAATAACACCAAGATTCGTCACTGATAACAATAATTTGATGGATTTCCATCGCAGTTTTCTCCTCATTAATGCAATTTTTTAATCTTGTCAAGCTTCCATTCAACGGCCGTCGTACGAGAACGAGAATAAGTATAATCTCCATATGCAGCAAAATCCGTTGTAATTGCGATGAAGTCACGCCTGCGTAGAAGTAAGATACAATGGCATAAGTAAAAAAATGAAGCCATGTTAAATTACAACAGTAATAAGCCTCTACATATGTACACCTAAGGAGCACTTCCATTCTTTTCTGTACAATAATTAGAGAACAGTCGTCCACTTTAGACCTTGTTAACCAGGTTTCTGTCGCTCTTCGAGACAGTAACAAGATCATTATAATCAATTATATCGCCCATAAATCGTCCACTAACAATGTATTTAATCGTTAGCGGGGAGTATTAGACAGACTACCAGGTTATATAGAGATGAAAGGAATAAAAACAACATAATGTATCGTTTTCTTTAGAATGTGAAATTCACGACGTCGTTTTTCCATGTTGGGGGACGAACGAACCATATAGAAATACATACAATGCGGTTTAATTATTTTCCGCTACATTCCATACATAGAATCTGGTTAGGCTCTACAATCTTGTTCTTCAATCGTTTTTTTTTTTTAATATTGTAATGGTATACGTACTCTTGAGATATAAACCAGAATTTTAGTTCTACTAGGGACTAAATAAGACTTTAGTTACTTGGCACAGAAAACAAGATTTTCGTCTTTTAAATATGGTGTTTCCAACGTATTTGGGATCTTTTTACCATCAACAAAATGGCTAGTGGCGCATTTCTAATATAAAATAAAACAAAAAAACATCTGAAAATTCTACCTACAGATAGGATTAATGCTGCAAAGTTGATGGTTTGATCCTGATGGATTTTGGTAGCGATTTTATACAAAAAAAATGAAGCCCAGGTATAATGTTCCGATTCCCACTTATCGTGAGAACGATAAATTAGTTTTAATTTACCGTTTAAATAATAAAAAAATATTGCTTTATCTCTTTATTTCTAAACACGTCCATCAGCTACCTACTTTAATACCAGATCAGTAAAACCAAGAGCGGAAAAATAAATCAATTAGTACAATGATACCATTCACCTGCGCATACCTGCCCACCAGCTATCGCATTTAAGACACTTCTTAGTCTACAATAACAACTTTCCAAATCGTCCACCCTCCAGCTTAACGTCGTTATGCCACCGTTTAGCTAACAGATGACTCAGATAATTCAGCGTGGGCTCTCCGGTACGTTGCACAGGTTGACACCGGTTTGCCTTTGCGAGGTCCTTTCATGGAGTCGTTGCTTTCACACGATTATCGTTGGCTGTTTTTGGGAAACGGTTTTTTTCGCGAAATAATTTCGTTCTCGCTAGATTTCGGTGGAATGATTGTTTGGCAAGTTATGATTTAGAAATGTAAATCAACAACATCCTTGCGGTGACACAGTCTCTGTCGAAATTGTGATTGTGAGTCTCGATTGTTTTTTATTGATTCCACTTCCGCTCTATTCTTAATTTTATGAGTGTGGTCAAGTCCCTAAACAATCTGAACATTCTTCAACAGAAACCATGAATTACTTCCATTCATATTATCGACAGATACAAACGTTTATCATACACAAAGTGCTCCAATTACATTATATCGGTAAATAGCATCAATTATTCGTTGAACTTTGCGCTTGTACCAGTAAACAATTTAGAACGGAACACCTGCGTAAAAAGCAACGTGAGCTGGTAGCTTTCGTGTAGTTTACAACTGATATGATACGTATGTGACGATAAAACAAATGCGGGTAGTAAATAGGATAATCTATTCAACGGTTCACGAAGTATTTTGCATAGCAATGGCGCTTTATCAAATGCAAACGTACCTACATACTTATATACTTCTCATATTGTCTCTTTCTAAAGCGAACAAATCTCTTGGAAAATTGAACAGAATTTTCAAATATTGCCCTATCAAGGGGACTAATGACGTAATCGCTGCTCTAGATATCACAATTTTGACTCTATTACATTTTCTAAAACTTTTGATACGAGGAACCATGAAACGCTGATCAAGAAGTTTAAATATTTTGGATTTGATGTAGATTCCCTGAGATTATTTCCTTATTACTAGAACCCAGGGAGTCAATGTCAGCAAGTTTTTCATCTTCATCATCAATTCAATAGTAGTGTGATCTTCCAGTTTTAGTCATCTGTTTTAAAAAATTAACAATGACTAGAAGAAGTTTGTTAGGATATCTAGAAGTCAGTGATAAGATATCTAAGATCAGTAGCATGTCTTTTGTCGAAATATTTTCTAAACGATGGCATGAGACCGCAGACAAAGCAACCATTAAAGTTATGGTCATGCTTTGCAGTTAACTAATAATAGAAAAGAACGCATTAGATTTGTACATGGTGTGAAAATGGAAGATGATAACGTGCTCATTTATTCGAACTTGTCGAGTAGGTGAGAATTCAAAATCAGCACACACAAGGCTTTAGTGGAAGGATCGGCTAGTGACATAATGGCTCCAAGAAGTATAGTACATGACAGGAATTTGTGACATGTTAACATCTGCTAAGTATAGCAATGCAATTCCTAATAATTTCAAAAAAACAGTAGCGTTTCCTCCAATAAGGTTACTTCTAGAGAGTATTTTACGTTAAAGACGTCTACCGGCCTTTGTATTGGTTCATTTCAAAAATCTGGAGAACTTGATAATCCGGGCGTGATCTGGTCCCATTTAATCCGGATTATAGACATTATGTTTATCAAAGTGTTGGCATTTTCTTTGAACTTTTTGAATACGACCTCGTCACAATAATGTGTGATTCAACTTTTTATTATTTTATATTATATACATATTAGTGTATCTATACCAAACTGTTATCGGTGATTAATCTTGGTGTTATCACTATACAAACCAAAATCGAGAATTGTGTTTTCTACCGAACAATCCTTATACATAACATGGTAGAAAACCGCTAAATATGATTAACACTGGTGACCAGCATTTGTACACTTCACGAAAATATTTTGAATACAACTAATCCAGAGTTATTTCAAGCCGAAGCTCGAATGATATGTAGGTATATTACATACGGAGTCATTTGGTTTATGATTAACGGCATAATATGACCAATATTGAGAAAGATACCCACACATAACCTAAACGTCGTTAGATGATCAAACCCGGCGATATTTGGCCAGCATAAGCATACACCGATCTTTATTTAGGCAAGTGAAAAATAGCAGTTAACGGTCCAAAGTGCCTTTTATTTTGTAAAATCAGAGAAACCGTTAGTACTTATATTATGAGGTTAGTTTAAACGAAGGTTGGGTATCGATTTGTTGCTTAAATGCGTTTAGCAATAAGTCCTCATTTATTATTATTATTATTTATTTATTTAAAACAATCGCCTATAAATAGATAATCACGCGAATAAAAAACAATATTATGAAATCGACGGCGAATACAATTTTGCACTGCAAAGCATATGTGTTATACTTAAGCAAGCTCACGGACCTTGACATTTTATTCAGGCACTTAAAAATAAACGAAATATTTCGGGTAATTTACGATTAATTCATGGAAAAGTGCTGCTGGGTAACTGCTAACAGAATCGAAATTTTTTTGCAATTCCATAATTAATTTAATCTAGAAAACTTTACAGGCAAGATTTTTTAATGCATCAAAGATGTAGTAGAAAACATGGACATGCAGTTTATCTTGCATATTTGAGCATTATTATATTTATTTCTTCAATTCACAATTACATTGGATACCACTGGTTAGTTCGCGAATGTTTGCCTATTAATAAATTTGGCTAGTTCGTTTACTAACATTGAAAATAACAGCGAATTCAAAAATAATGTAATATTTGCAAAGCCATCCTCTTAAATAAAAGTCTTTGGAAAAAAATTATTCAGGTACATCCCAGTTTAGTCCGAGTTTTTTAAGAGAAGTTTTAGCAGTGGCTGTGTGTGGACAGGGCGTGGACAGTGATTCGATTTCTTCATGTATTTCCCTTGCATAGTACACTGTACACAATATGTGAAGGAAATGCAACGAAGGAATCGAATCACTGTCAGCATCCTCAACGTTTGAACTGCAAAAATGATATTTTACCTTATCTTGTTTGCTCCAACGATTATTTTCTCACCCCGAAGATGATTCTAGGAATTGGACAAGATTACAAGCAAAAGTAAATTATTCTGTTATCATTGGAGTCACAATGTAGACTTAAATTTCTTCCTGGTGCGTGGTACATATATGGCGTGACAACAACGTTTAGTAATGCAAATAATTTCTGAACAAATTATCTACGTCAGGAATTATAATCGAAGGTTTTAGATATCCATATCAAAAACAAGAATAGTCTGAGCAGAATCAGTAGCTCATTGTGGACCGTTAATACGTTCTAAAACAATAGAATGCGTTCCTTTTCTATGAAGAATCGACCATTACCATACAATAAGAACGAAATTACAAGGTGTAATTAATAAACTATGGTGTGCGTTACAAGCAAAAAATAAAAAAAATAAAACGTCTTTACAATCTATTGTGCAACAATAGTAACACGATGATACAAAAATCATAAAAGCGTGATGTGGTGTACAAAAGAACGTTGACTCAATGACCTTGAATGGGCATAATAAACTATCCACACAGACTACGAAACGAAATACAATTAGAAAATCTAACAATACGTCTGGGATATGGGTAGATAAACTGGCTTGGTGTCGTAATAAACGCCGAAAAAAAAAACAAATAAAATGGTTGGATCGAAAACACGTTGGCATTACATTATTGATTTTTATTAATATCTTCACTTAAAATTAATATGAATTTATATAAGAAGCAAAGACACTATTTAAAATTTAATTTAGCAATAATAAAACAATTATCTTCAAGGTGATCAAATTAATAATAAATATTATTATTAAAAAAAACAGTCACCACACGTGTTATTTCTTAACGAATTGCGAAAGAACAGGTCAAGAAACCGCATGCTATGAATGATACTTCTCAGTATAAATAGATTATTCCGGAATCTTGGTGTATTGTAAAATTCGAAAAAAAAAAAGGAACAATCTCCGAACGTATAATAATAATAAAAAAAGCTGCTTCCTTTCAAAATTATAACGTGCTTAACGCAAACAAACATATTTTCGCTCGGATGCTAAAAATAAAACAAGTTCGTGGTGTCATAGAAGCAGGATCTATAATTATTTTCGCGGCTTAAAAAGAATCATAAATCTTTTCTTTTTAAAAAGGAAAATCGGAATTTAAAGAAAAATAATTTGTGTTATCTAATTTATCTTCGTAAAAAAAAAAAAGAAAAAAACAATTGAACTATCACTAATCGACACCATAAGGAAATCCCCAATGATAAATAACAAAGAATAACAATAATATATAGTGGTAAAAAGAAAGGTCAAATTAGAGGACACGTTGGTGATTTAAATATATGAGATATTCTTTGTTTAAGATCCTTCGATATAAGTCCCTAATTGGCTAGTTGGTGAATCATATCATTTTCAAAAATTTTCCCCCCTAAAATTTATTAATTTGAAACGTTGGATCTTTGTTAAGTAAATTAAAAAATATTTTAATAAATCATCAGCCAAACCGATATAAAATCAAATAAGTTCGTCATATTTAAACTTGACCTTGAAATCTCCCGACACATACACATGTACATGTCCCACTGATTCGGTATCAAAACAAACCGAAGAAAAATCGAATTGGGTTATCAGTTATCGAAATGGAAACACGTTTTCCTTTATAAATCTTAAAGTCCGGGTTGTATTTAATTTGATAAGATAGGCGTAGGTACAAAGCAGTTACTTGTTACTATCATACGACTTTCCGCAACGAATACAAGTTTGTATAATATCCCAGGCTTTAGCTGACTTGCACAATCATGGTTTGTTATACCGTGTATATTGGTTTATGGATATACTGTAAACAATTATCTAAAATTAGTGAAACGCTAATATTTACATTCGGGCATTTATAAAGTGGCGTTATTATTAATGCTTGAGGTATTGGAAACGTTTGGCGTTAACATTGGATAGGATTTTCGTGTTTCTGATGTATTTTAACGGTAAAATCAAGGAAATAGTTAAAAAAAAAATAGGTATATTTTATTGATCTCCGCTGTATATTACCATTTAAATTTAGTATCATCAATCGATAAATACCTACTAGCCCTGGTAAAAATGTGAATTTCCGAAGAATTTTAGTATTCACGAATCTATAATTTTCATATACGTAAATAGAATTCGATTTTAATATAATTTTTAGAAATTCTTTGATAATTTGAATCCCATTTAAAAATTTAAAGGTTATGTTACACCAATTTATAAAAGCGTTCCTTCTTACCTTGGTAAAGAAGATAATGTACAGGAAAGGTGTCGTAATGTGTAGAATAAGGTTCCAAAAACGAACAGGTTCCCTTGCTGGTACGGTAGGTGTATATTCGGTATTATCTTCCACTGTACGTACTGCCTGACTATTTCGATCACACTCAAAATCACAGCACAAATTTCTTGCAACCGCACATGATTATCGGATTTTTTTGCAGCTGAAGGGAATATAGATTATATTATATGGGAGAACTCGATAAATCAATCACAACAACGGATGGTTTAAAAAGAAAAAACCTTGGGTAGAGCCAACACACACAAATCTTCTGCACAGTCTCAGTTCGGATTCCGTTGTGTTTGTCTGCGTGAATTCGCGTTTCGGCGCGTACAAAAGGTAACTTTTGACGGGACGGAACAAACCACTACGAAACCCGTCGGAGTACGCGGTAGGAACCGACGGCTGCGCACTTCGTTCGAAAACTGATCGGATCGGCGGCGTGCGTGTTAGTTTGAGCGGGCGGAAACACCGGGGGCGAAGGCTTGACGCATATGCTAAAATCGTCCAAACGCGCAGGATTTGAACCGACGAAATCGCCCTTGTCTTTGATAACGCGCCCGGTTTGTCGGGCCACCATTTTGAAAGTCGAAGTTCGTTGTCTTGCCCGTTAAGTTTGTTGAATAGCCGATAGATGACGCGCTGCAAATATACGTATGCGCGAAATTTGAATTGAATATTTTAGAAAAAATAATTATAGAAAGAACCACGACCACACTTTCTTACAAGAAACCCGTAAATAATCTACGTATATTTATACTATGTAACGCATTTAACAAAACCAATATATAAGATGTCCCCTCCTGAAATTTTAAAATTGTCCCTATTACGAAACGATATATAGCTTGATTGATGAAACCAGGGACCTACTCATTATTTTAAATAGAACGCGCTGTATATTATTACGTTTTTAGTTTCCTTAGCTAGAAATAAGCCAATGTAATATTAGTTTCAAACGTCTATTTCTAACAGACTTCGAGGTATTTATAATTTTGTCCTCAATCGCATACAGGTAGATGTATCTACTTCGACTACTTCCTTCAAAATAATCGAAAAATAAATACATTTCAGCGTAAATCTTTTACCAGATTAGATTAGATCTTCCACGCAGTATTTTTTTTTAATTTGGCGGTTATTACCGGAATTACCAACTTAAATTATCCACGAAATTAAAAAAAAAAGCATCCAGCTGGTTTCGGGTATTAGTATTATTTGATTATCATGACAATAGTAAACAAAACATACTGACATTTAGGCTGTTAACTCAAAATATCAAACCCAAGTAAAGAATCACCTAACATCAGCAAATATTAAATCACGTACTCGAACTCGTGGCACTGGAACGTCGAAACACTTCACTATTACCCTTTACCACAACACTTCACTAAAACTGGACGCACGTTTCGATAGCTAAGCTGTCATCTTCAGCAGCAGTACTGAGTTGTTCAGTATTGCTGCTGAAGATGATAGCTTAGCTATCGAAACTAGTGAAGTGTTGTGATAAGGAGTAATAGTGAAATGTATCAGAAAATATTATTTTTGAATTAATCCTTGTATTAAACTCCCAAAATTACTGCAGAGTTTTTTTTCTTCTTTTTGTTCAGTAACATTAAACCAAGTTTTATAGACCGCAGAAAACGAATTCACAACTCAAACGTCTCAAAATGGAGATTGAATTTGCAGCCAATTTTACGAACATTCCCAAAAAGCCTCTTTATAACTAAGACCTGTTTATCTAAAAATTGAAAAATTGAAAAATTGAAATTACACGTGTCAAATGTCTGGAATATCCTCTTTTTTTCTTACAGATATTCTTCACAACGTTACATTCAACGGATGTTTATCGTTTTGGATGGTATTTGCGGGTTTAATGCTATCTTTGCCGTAACTCGTTAGGTAAACAATTTCGCTGCCGATTATCTATCGCAGATGGTACTTTTTGACGAAGTTTGTGTGCGATAAGTTCGCGATGTAGGCTCCTAATTATGTGAAAGTCCATTAGAGTATTGTAAACATTTCTTTTTCAACGAGTCAGTTTTGCTACTAAATTTATGTTCCAAAAAAGTAAAATGTACTGCTTAATTCGTTATTTTTAACCTTCTCCTTATTCATCTGTTTTAGTTGTAGTATGATGCATGTTATTTTATTCTATTTATCTCCAGTTAAAAGCTCTTTTCAATTCAGATCGATTTGAACAAACACAAGTAAAAAGTCCTACGATTATATGCAGATACGTGATCCGTTTAATTTATCTTAAATTCAATGGTGGCCCGTGATTTTTTTCGCAGAGGAAGTAACTCTTCTAGATCAATAAATTATATCTTCATATATGTATATTACTGCGGCGTAGAATAAAATTTGAAAAAAAAAAACAAAATAAAATAATAATTTATTATCTAGCAAGAAGCACGTAAAGGTGAGAATCAAATCTTGGCTGGAAACGAATATTGGTAAAAAGTGTAAGGTGACAAAATGGTAATAAAAATTTAAAACAAACTCTTAACAAACCAATAACGGTAAAATAATTACAAATTCTAAAAACAACAACAAACTCTTAGCAAGCTAATAATAAAATAATAAATATTCTAGTAACTTTTCTCATAGAACTTTACGATAGACCAAAAATAAGTTCTTAACAAATAACAACGACTAAATAAATCAACGTATTTTAAGAAGTAAAATAAGCATCTTTTTGGAATGCGAAAAACTGTATCACTTATTCTGTTCAATAAATGAGAGTAATTCGCCCATTTTCTTATTAACAAAGTAATCAATTGCCTGCTCGTAAAATATATCATTTTGGGACAACTAATTAAGAGGGCCTTATTAAGAGGGCCTTTTTCTAAAGATATTAACTGCTTACCCGATTTTAATTCATAGCGTTGCGGCTGTAGGTTTTAATTCTTTTTAATGCAGAAAAACTCTTCTCTACTGATTCAGAAGTTACCAGTATAGCATTCAGTGATCATTATTTCTAAATTCTTGTAAAATGTGAGCGCGCAACATCAATCTCTAATAAAAAAAAATTGCGTTGATTAAGTAGTTCTTTAACTCTATCGCCGCCCTTATAGTCTGCGCACCATTCCTAAAATCACCACAATAAGCAGCTTTTATTTTATTTAAAATAATAGAGCCTGAGTCAACCCTGACGAGCCGCCGCTGCTTAAATTGCAAAAGAAGTGAGAATGAGAACACTTTTCGAATACTAATTATATAAATGAAGGTATTCTGCGTAACTACGTGATATCACGTCTAAATCGACCAATTTAGATTGTGCGTGCAGAAACGCACATTTAAAGCTACAGACAGACATACGTTGAAAAGCATTTCTTCTTCTTCAAAAAAATTACCATCTAACTTAATCCGTGGTGTTATGAAACCAATGGTACTAAATGTACTAACGAATCAAAAATTTAATCAAAAATTTCAAACCAGCGATGCTTATTTAACCCGAAATGAAAGAAAGGATTGCCTCTAAACCAATTTCTTCCATCATCAGTAAATGGCAAGTAAATATTTACACGAATACGCATGGCTAGATGTATATTTGCCTTTCTAATTAGGATATCTTAATTTAAACACGAGCTGATAAATGAGAGTTTTCATTCAATGTTTAGTGTAAAGATCGTTTGATACGATAACAATTTTGATGTAAGAACTGTTATAAGGTTTAGTAATAATGTGTGTTTAATACAGAGCATATTATCCTGCTAAATATTTGGCGACAAATTTTGCATAAAATTAGTATCAAGTTCTTCGTCGTTGACGACAAAAAACTTCCCAGCTTGTATTATATCCTAACAATTGATTGCAAGGTTTATTGTCGGTTTTAGTTGATAGTTGTGATCTGATTATAACCACTCCGCCCTCGCCAGATGTTTTCCAGTGTTTAGTAAACAGTAAGCTAGCACATGTAGAATAAAATAAATATTTCTTTGCTTATAATTCGATGTTGGGTCAATTTTTGTTAATATGCTTTCCATGTTAACATGTTACAACTTTACTGTTAGATGTTAGTCAGCGGTGAAATCACAATTTCTCCCGTATCCTTCAAATTTTTATGGATGTGACAGAAATTACCGTTAGTGATTTCTTTTGCAATGCCGATTTTTCAGTAGATAAATTAGTTTAATAGCTACCATTGACGTGTTAATGATTTCCAATTATTAACTGCACTTAAATTAATGTTAGAGAGTTTCTCCTGTTATAAAACGTGACCCGTTAAACAAGCTGCAGATTAATTGGAAATTAATACCCATGAAGCAATTTGTACGTAGTTAGAAGATAGCCTGGAATTCCAATATTAAATTCTTTTAACGTATTTTTGCGAGAGTTATAACACGTCCTCTTTAGACAAAGATTGTGGTCGTTTAGTTACGGTTTGGTTTAATAAATTATCGAAGGAAAACAGAAAAATAATTTCATAAACACATTGCCATGTTTGTCAATTTGATTCCAAAAAAATATACGGGTTTCCGGCCACAATTACAACATGATGAAACCGCAAATCTCGTTACGAACATTATCACGGTATTTCACATATTAAGAGCTTATAATAATTATTAAAGCAAATCAGACGCTACGTTGAGCATTGTGTCGCTCCAGTTACTGAACTAATTGGACGTGGATAAACAAAATGATTCGTTACAATGGAGCGCCCCTATTCCTTTAAATTTAATTTCTTTCTGCGTAATTTAGATCGAATAATCTAAAGAGTTTAACAGGCATTTTCTCCTAAAACTATCAAAGATATAAATAGGAAAAATATTTTTACGCTATTGTTTTTCATCAGCTTTTCGACTATTTGACATTAAAGCTCTCAGTTTTAGCATTCTACCTATTCTTGTATTTTGTGAATTGATGTCTCCATTAAGACAAAAACCATTCGCATAAAAAAACATTTTAGGGGATCCTTATCGAAATTATCTAAGAGCCATTTGTCCTATGAACGCAGAGGCTTGGACGAATTTTCATGTACTGCATACGCAATCTGTAGGTAGGAAAGTGTTAAGATTGCGGTCATATAAGGTAACGGAAGTTAGTGTCGATGATTATTTCTCTAAAATTAGGACATGAGACGCTAAGGTCTATATTGGGAAGTAGAAGACGACAAACCAGCCTCCAGAAACCTTCTGAAGAAGCTGAGAGTATGTTCAATGCAACGCGAAGTGCATTAGTACAGCAATCACTATAAAGCTTCCAAGCTTTTGAAGTGTTGATGACTTCGTCCTCGTCTTGCGCATTGAGTAAAATAGATGTTAAAAAAAAGTCCATTAAACAACTTATGCTGGGAGAAATCAAAATTACTAAATGTGAATCAATATTATATTTCTCGTTAAGAAAACTTCTCAATCATATCAAATTCAGACATGCGTACTGTTGTTCGTGTGTAACAATCAAAATGTTTTCAATACTAACCTAATGTAAGCTGTGTTCTTTTGCTGATTACTAAAATCATGATCCTACCATCAGTATTCCAAGAATTTTACAAGAAAATGGCTATGTTTGAACTTCACTTCGATTCACTGAAATCTCAAATCTTCTATTGATAGAACATTCAATGTTTACGCACCGAGATTTGGACGTCAATTAAATGTAATCGCTAATAAATATACCGGTGGGATAAGGGAATTACCATTCATGATTACTTTGAAAAAAACACTGTTACGAAAGAATGCAGAATGATCGAATCAAATGTGCTTAGATCCATTCTCCAAGTTCGAAAGAAGCTGTGTAAATCAAATTGAATTCAAATAATATATTTGCAAATATTATTAAATTGGAATAACCAAATAGAAATAACCATATCTTATCAACGTTTCTCTGAAAAGTTGTTGCTGTAATATTAATCGAGTGATTGGAGTGTCAAGAGTAAAGTTCCTTTTTAACCAATCGAAATACTGTTTTCCAAGCATAAAAGTAAAATAAAAAAATAAACAATAGGATGTTCGTTAGAGTATATTCACTTCGCCATACTTTACGATTTGCGTCAGATGTGGAAGATACGCCGAAGGTTAACACGTCCGAGATTCATTGCCAAAAAACTCAGAACGAAGCGGCATTCGCCGGCGAAAAATCTTGAGCAATCGCGGCTGAATGTATCGCGACTGGAGATTATTTTTCGCGAGACGGGAAGGTCATTATCGCAGATACTGGCGCCTTTTGTACTGAAATTTGAACTTCAATTAAGCAGACACATTCAACATTGCCAGAAGCAAAACATGCTAATTCTAGGCTGGATGCAAAAAATAATGTTAAACTTTCTAAGCTACTTAAATCCATGATATACAGAAAAACATCAGTGCTTTCAGTTATTGCAATTAAGTTGAATTGAAATAATGAAATCGTCGAGGTAGAGCTTCAAGGAAAAGCAGGAAAAAAAATAATATTTATAAAGGAAACATATCTGTTTACAACGATTTAATTTTTGTGGCGAGGGGAAAACATCGCATCATTACATACAACTTCCGAAGAAGAAGAAATGTTATGCTATTGTTCGCATTAAGTGCAATACAATCAAACAATTGCTTGAATTTTTAGCAACTGTTTACTGTATAAACACCTGCTCCACGTGTGCGTCTTTTTTCTAATTGTAGATCTGGCCAGATTCCAACAGATGAAAGTGTATACCTAAGTTAAAATTAGCGGAATATTTCTAAATATTCGCCCGTTATAAAATGCATAATAAGTTAGATTATGTTACATCAAAAAGTAATGAAGGGATAACTGAAGGGATCGTACATGCTAATGTTAGAAAGTGGACATTTCATGGATTTTTTCTAAGTGTTGTTTGGAGCCACGGAATTATTTTCTCTTCATTATTTTTTTTTTTAACACTGAACAACAATTTAGGCACTTGTTAACGGCAAATTTATTTTGAGGTAAATATCCACATTTCTTGGCTCAGTATTTTTGATTAATTTCTAAGAGTCTATTAAACATTGAAAGAAATTATCAGGCTGAAACCACACCGCTTATTGATGAAATGCGAAACGTTCAGGTTGCGTAATCTAGAGTTGAATTTATGTTTAGAAACCGCTGTAAGTACGAACCGCTGGCGAGTGCTTAAATTCGGCAACCGAAACTAAATTTAGAATGGCTGACTGCCAGTTATATCTGCTTATGCATATATCTATATCCTTGCTTTCGGGGACCACATGCTAGCTAGAAGCGGTCGCAGCACGTCCTTTTTGATGAAGACAAGCCGTCGAATTTACTATCTTACTATGCGTATCCATGCTAGTAAGTGTTTGATTAATATAGCCTTGAAGTGGGAATCGCAGAATAAAAGCCATTTCGACGAAGGATTGAAGATATCGAATACATTCTTGAACTAGATATGTACCTTAAACAAAGTAAACGGCATCTTCACCAAGCTTAAAAAAATCAACAAAATTATTAATAACCAATATAATAAGTTGTATAGTTCTATACAGAAACTTACTAACGGGTGCCCCGAGTTGTCTTCATTTCTTTAGACAAAAAAAAAAGAAACATATACGAGATAATTAAGTGAAATACATACTACTTTTATATAGAAACGATAAGATCGAGGTAAAAAAATTCATAGTGGTGCCCTACAGCGAAAGAAAGCTGGAGCAGTAAAATCAGAGAAAAAGTTGCTTCTACATTTTTCCGTAATTAGGACGTGAGATTTTGCTTTAGGTCATTTGAAATTAAACGAAACACTGACACGATAAGAAGTTGAAGATCGACGAAGCAGAAATATATTTGTTAAAAATCAATTAAAACGTAAACTTATTCTACTTAATCTAAATAAAATGAATATGTCGCAAATTCAAAAAGTCGTTCGAAAATTACTGATTTGATCATCTTTTTCTATAAATTTGAATACGCTGAAAACGTTCTTTTTAACCTTTTGCTGATACCTTCTCTATTCTTTGGTTTATCTTTGTTTCGTCTATTCCCATATTTGTTATATTTTTTTTGCTCGTAGATACTTAAACGCTTGTCTTGTTCAATTTCGACTCCCTCGAATTTAATTTTCAGGCTTTCTTCCATTAAGGTCATAACTTTTGTTTTATTCAATATTTGTACTCCTGAAAGAGTCAATTCTGTTTTTCGGCTAGTCTTATTTTTTCCATTTATTCCATCTTCGTATGCTTCTATGTTCAAGCGCTTTTAACAAAAAGCAAGTTCAGATTATATCGAATTTGCTTCTCTCGTTGTGAACGCGTTAAATTTTGAATTGGAAAACAAGGATATTGGAATCTAAGAACGAAAAATAAGGAAGAGTGACCTTAGGTACTGTGTGAGCAGCACCGACTTATTTTTTTAGGATAAAATCATCAACATTTTTCAAATTAAAATTATTTATTTCACAAAATTTAGCAAACATTACTGATTATCTTAGAAAAGGTAATATATGCCATTGTTATTACATAAAATACGTTGAGAATGCCGTTATTATGCAGGTAATTAAACTTTGTGATTCCGCTGTTATCAGACGTGCAATAGGTGTGTTTAGCGCGTTATGCTTGACCTGCTGAGTGCTGATTAACCGACAAAACAGAAGACCCGGAGAACTGGATAAGCAAATGCTTGTAGCTATCCATGAACTTAATTTTACAAGATGGTTATTCAGGACATAGCACTGCTGAATTAGCCGACTTAGACCATAATAGTCAAATGGGGTTTCACACCACACGAATACAGAATGGTTTGCAAATCACGGTTCCCGATCAGAGGCGTCCGAGTAAAAAATGCGTAACTTTGGTTATGTAAGTATTTAAGTTATAATTAACGTAATGCATAATATTGAGAAACACTTATTTACTAGATATGAAAATTCGGAATATGTTCGACTAAAGCATAGACAAGAATTAGATGATGCATGAACAAGTGCGCATCCGTGAATTGTAGGATTCTATGCAGGTCGCCATTTTGATAGTTTAGAAGTGTTAGAGCGTTATTTCCTGTTGCGATGTATGGTCATGTTCAATATTTTATGTTTTAAATTTTTATCGTAATTCTTTAGAACTTAATCTTCCGCTTATACCCTGTATAAATAAATATTGTTATGGAATATTTAATAATTATTTAGTGATTGGCGCAGACAAGAATTGCGGAATATTTGCTGTTTACATTTTATGGTCATCACTGTATATTAACCAACACATAAGTATCAGCACCCTCCGCACCACACAAGTTTAATTAATTATATAATAATATAATAAAAATAAAATAAAAATAAATTGGTCAAACAAAAAGAGCGATAGAAACTAGATTCAAAGAACATATACGAAATTATCGCTACGGCAGATTGGACGCGTCGAGTGTGGCACAACATATAAATGAAACCGGGCATAGTATTAAATTAGAAGACTTAAAATTGATTAAAAACGTAACGCCGCCGCGAGAATTAGATGCGTACGAGACAGTTTACATAAAAAGTAATAAAAATCTGATGAACCGAGAAAACGGACCGTTGTCGTACTCTGTCCTTTTTGACCTTTTGCAGTAGGCTGACACTCGTTTATACTTTGGGTCATAAAAGAGATCTTCCCGTCCATCTGGCCGTGTTTTTCGCATGTCGTAGTTTAAGACGCGTAGAGGGTAGAATTAGGCACTTGTAAAACAATATTTCTTCTCGGAAGAAGGGATAGTTCATGCATGTTTAGTTTTAGAAAAAGTTTTTTCTCACTTCATTCGGTCACCGGTTGATGATGAGGACCATTCGTGTCCTCGAAACGGCCGTCCCGGACTATTTATTATATTACTCTATAATAAATTAAACTTGTGTGGTGCGGATGGTGCCGATACTTATGTGTTGTTTACCATAGACAAGAATTAGATGACGCATGAACAAGTGCGCATCCATGAATTGTAGGATTCTGTGGTGGTCGCCATTTTGATAGTTTAGAAGTGTTAGAACGTTATTTCCTGTTGCGATGTATGGTCATGTTCAATATTTTGTTTTAAATTTTTTTAGTAATTCTTTAGAACTTAATCTTCCGCGTCTATTCTGTATAAATAAATATTGTTATGGAATATTTAATAATTATTTAGTGATTGGCGCAGACAAGAATTTCGGAATATTTGCTGTCTACATTTTATGGTCATCACTGTATATAATAATTACAACGTTTTAAAATAGAATTTAGCGTTATAGAAATGTATATTTTATTAAAGAAAAAATTATGCAGTAATAATATTGATAGGTTTCATGTTAAGAGCAATCTATGCTAATCATTTATCATTAGTGGCTTTCGATTTGTTTAAAAATGCTACCCCGGAACAGTTCCAGAACAACTGGCATGCATCCCACAAAGAACTAACACAGTACAGATGAGGTGCAGATAGAAACAAAATAGCGGGTGATGCAACACGATCATTTGTTGCTATCCATTTCCATTTAAAATTGTTAACACTTATCTGGAAACAACCAGACTGGGCATGCACGGTTGGGACAACAGGGTTAAGCAGAAATTGGGGCTATAAATGGCTAAATAGAACTGTTCCAGAACAGTTCTGGAATAACACACCGAATAAATCGAAAGTCAGTATTATTCGCCTTAGTATAGGCAACCAATTATAGACCGTTGTATATGAAGTTTTCTATCCAACTTCGTAATTTCCAAAGATTTGCTCAATTCCATTCCAAGATTTAACATTTTCCTTTAGTTATACAACACTGAATACGATCCGATTTTTTACAGTTTATAGGCAAACCAGCCGGCCGTTAAAAAGTCAAGTACACATATAGGCTGTCGCTGCTCGAAACCGTTTAAAGATGGCCTTGGCATGTCGTCGGTCGCTTGCGGCGTGCGAAAGAAATTGTCAGTTTGATAAATTATTCCGAAACGCCGAGCATTGCTGGTTACTTATTGTGTGCCGAATTTGAATGGGGGAGATTATAAATAACAGTAAGTTGAACGTGCGTTCGCCTGCGATGCGCTGTATGCCGTTCGCTGAAATACGCGAATAGCGATAACAACACGACGTAAGTGATTTTAAATGCGTCCTTTATTTTTCCCGTTTTCTTTCTTTTACAGAGATGGATTTCACTGTGTTGTCAACCTGTTGCTTCTTTTGCACCACTTAATAATTCAATAATACGATACATCGCTCACTATTAACGTTATTAGCTTTAGTTTTATTTAAATAAAAACGAAATAACTCATTAATATCCCGTAAGTATGTGTATGTTTGTGATCGTCTAATTTAAAATTCGTATTCTACGTAATGTACAAACCGCCCGAGAATACGAACCGTGTTAAAGAAATGAAGATGAAATTTGAATGTCAAGATTTAAGGAAACTCTTAAAAGAGGAAGATATCGTAGATATAAGTAAACCAAAGATTTCTAACTTTAGGAAAACAATAGAATCGGAGAATCTTGTAAATAATAGTACAAATGATAACAACATAGAAATTAAGCCACAGCAGATATTGAATCGGCAATTAAGTGACCCGAATAAAAGGAATATCAAGCGAACCCCAGCATTTCGGTTGGATAAGAACGCATTTATTGAAAAAGAACATATGTTTCAGAGGCATCTCAGCCAGAATCACATAAAGAGTAAGATGGATAAATTTAAATCGTTAGACGACTCATCAAGACTGAAAGAAAACTGTGATAATGTAAATATTACGAAGAAAACTTCGGATAAAGTAAACGATATTAAAAATAAACTCTATGCTGTTCGTGATGGAATGAAGAATGAAGTATTAAACCCTCGCAATGAGAACAGTGAAAAGATTAAAAAAGTAACTGATGTTTATGCAGAAGCAGTACCAAAATCTGTTCGATTAACTCCAAAAACAAATATTGACAGTGATATCAAAATTGAAACTGCAGATAAGGTAATTACAATCTTAAAAGATATAGATCAGCAAGTAAATGGATCAGATACTATTAAAAATGCTTTGAAAAGGCCTTTACCACCAGGACCTGCGCCAAAGAAGCCTCCGAGGACGTTCCAGCATTCCCCGCAAAGTAAACAGATCTCAGATTCTCTTTCTGTTAGTAAATCAGATCCGAATATCACAACATTAAAACTGGATAAAGAATTTACAAACCAATTAAATTTAAGTATAGAAAAACGCTTGGGATCACCGAAGAAAACGAAGAAAGATCCTACATACATGCTAGAAAAGCTAGAAAATGCTTTAAAAGGTAACAAAATCAAATTGCACAGACGAGCGAAGTTCGATTATACCTCTGATGAAGATGACAGATTGAAGTCACCTAGCAAAAGTCTGTCGAACTCACCTCTTTTAAAAAGACTGAACAATACTTCAACTTCCATATCGTCAAATCAAATGTTCAATTGTTTACCTTCCTTTGGGTGTTCGAAAAATGCATATGCTAAAATTAAAGAACCAAATTCCTCCTTCTTTATATCTTCAAGTGAGGAAGAACCTGTATATGCAGAACCGTTTCAATTTGGCTCAGAAAGGACCTACGATATCCCCTGCGCTGATGAAAATATCAATGATATGAAGAGGAACAGTCTGTATTATATGGTAAGTTATTTTTGTGAATGCTATTTAACAACTAATAAGTGATTAACTAACTTGTATTTGTGGTTTTGGAAATGAAAATTGTATTTAACTGTACAGTGAATACGTCTGTAAATGCTGTTAATTTAATATGTACATGGACCTATTAGGCCTAACATATTCACTGTAATGTTAAATGGATTCATTTGGGTTAGATTAGATCCTACTGATTGCACCAAATGTGCGTATCTATGGTTTAGCAGCTTTGGATAGATGTATAGGTTTAATTTTCAGTTCATTGTCATTTTGTATTGTTTAGAACAGTTTTCCTGAGACATTAAAAGAATCATCAACATTTATGTACATTCCCCGAATTATTTTTTCAAATTCCAAGTTTCCATGACCAGCTAACTTGTGACTTATACAGTATGTCCCTGGATGGAATTGACAAAAGGAAAAAGGTCTTTATTGTTACTTTTACGTCGAAAAGTTACTCTTTATGAAAAATGTTGCTTTTTAAAGAAATGAGCTTACCGTGAGTGATCAGATATACAGGGTGTTAGTAAATTAAGAAAACGCAAAAACGATTCAAAAGAGAAATCCTTATAAAAGAAAGTTTTTTTTAATCCAAAATTCGGAATCTGAAATTTTAAAGACTTAAAATTTGGTTGAATTCACAAACATTGACAATAAATCTTGATGTTGCACTACATTTTGTACTTTGAATTGTGAATAATAACGAAGTCCATATTTTTGAAAATCATGGTTAGATACAGCTCCCTTCAACTTTCACATATTTCCTCATCTTTAAATAAATATACCATAAATACACCCTAGGTTCTACGAATCGTTGCTGATCATTTTATCTCGTAAAGAGAAAGTCCATCGGTGTAAGTTCAGGAGATCTAGTAAAAAAATTAAATGGACCAAACCATCTCATCCATCTCTCTCCGAAGTGATTTGTCAACCAATGCCGTATCAGAAGTGTGAATAAGCAGAGCACCCGTCTTGCTACCAATATATGTAGCGTCGTATTCCTGTCTCTAAAGTATCAAGAAATGGTAACAGAGGAAACAAAATCGTCCAAGAGACGCAGATAAACATGTTGATTTAAAGTTTCATCAATAAATTATGGATTAGCAATTTGATCATAAAAAAATTCTTTACAAAAGTACGAAAAAGTGTAAAATGAAGGCGGTTGGGAGGCATCGATTCACAAAAATAAATAGCTAATTTGTGTGAAAAGCAGCATTTTTCATAAAGAAATAAACTTTTTGTCGTAAATTTAATAATAAAGTTTTTTTTTCTCTTGTCAACTCCATCTGGAGACATACTGTATTATTTCGTTACCTATCAAACCGAACATACTATAAAAAAAAAACCACCTATTTCAACACACCGAGGAAACGACTCAACAAATTCCACGCGCTTCGTCTATATTTGCGTCGTATTTTTATCAAATCCCATACATACTCATCCTACGGACGCGCAGAAAACCACAAATTCGTAATGGAACGTGCAGTGCCCATTTTTTAATCACCAAGCACAAATTCCATACGCATCAACGTTTCCAGCCGGTGCAATAACGTAATTATTTTGATAAGAACCGGAAGCCGGTTTCAACAAGTGAAGAATCAATTCGGAAACGATGAAATAGCGATTGTATTTTATTAAGCGAACGAAAACATGCCATGCTAGCGATTTTTAGGGAAGTAGGCTGTACAGTTTAGAAGTCTGCTAGCGATCGACTATCTATTTCTCCATGGATTATTTAATAATTGAGAAATTTATTCCCTGTCGAAATATACTCTATTTATCTGAAAGTTACGTCAGATCGTTGCTCACTCTTAGTTCCTGTAAATTAATTTGCATGCATCTTACGGTCTTCCTGTGTATTATTTTAAATGCATAAGAACAAATACGTTTTAATAGATGTGTATGTGTTGAACAGTAGTATTGTGTATGTGAATCATGCAAAGTAATAAAATAAATGGAATTGTTTAAGTGCCCCAGTTTGTAAAAACAAGCTACACCTATTTTGTTATTTGTATTACGTATTCCTCAATTTTTTAATTATTTATGAGGATTACTAAGAAAGACCACATTCAATTAAACATACGTTCAAGAAAATTGATAATTTATTTATTATGTATAAATCAATGATTTTGTGTTTATTATCATTCTACTGGCAATATCAATCGGACAAAATGGTTTTTCTATAAAATTTAACGGATTCTTCGCCAATAGCGGAACATGTATTTGGCATTCATTTTACTTTAGATTACTAACAACGGGCGATTATTAAATTCAAATGTTATTTAATATCAAAGAAACACATCCAAATTGTTTTGTAGTTGCTTTATTTTAACTAATGATACAATTTTACTGTTTCAATTAACAAAAGTACATGTTTAGAAGAATTCTGAAAAGGAAGTTTAACTATATTATATTATAAAAAAAAATGACTAACTAATTGTATACAAGAATATCGCTAAATATCTACACTACCGTTCATATATTTGGGGACGATTAAAAAATACAGTTTTTTTTTTTAATTCGAATAAAAACAAAAAGTTATTTGTAATTTAATTTACTTCTGTACATTGAGTACACTATACAAAACTAAAAATATTCCAAAAAGAAATCTCGTACTAATTATAATTAGGTCTATACGGATTTTTCGTCTATATGTCCACCCTTTGACTTAATTACTGCGGTACATATTCGTGGCATTCTTAGAATTAAAGATTTCAAAAATGTTGCTGGGATCTCGGTCCATGCTTGCTGGAGCTTTCTCCATAAATCTTGTGAACTAGTCGCTCCTTTTTGGCGAATCCTTCTGTCCAGTTCATCCCATATTAATTCGATAGGCGACAGGTCAGGAGACTGAGGTGGCCAAATCATTCTTTTTAAACGATCTTCTTCTTCCAGAGATGCTAGATAGTTTCTGCATATACGAGAAGAATTCTTAGGGTCGTTATCCTCTTGAAACGTAAAGTTTCGACCTCGTAATCGTTCCCCACTTGGTACAGCATTCTCTTGTAATATTTTGAGATAGCCCTCTTTACGAAGTATTCCCTGTATTCATACTAAATCACCTACAGCTGTTCCCGCAAAACAGCCCCAAACCATTACGTTACGTCCACCGTGCTTCACTATAGGTAAAATACACTGTTCACTAACTCTTTCGCCAACCTGTCGCCTAACAAACGTCCTCCGTTTGGAGCCAGATGTTTTAAATTTGGACTCATCTGTCCACAGCACGTTGCACCACTATTCGAATGTCCAGTGTCTGTGTTCTTATGCCCACTACAAACTTTTTCTTTTATTTTGAACTTTCAAAAGCGGTTTTCTGGTAGCTACTCGTCCCTTTAAGCCTGCCGCAATTAATCTTCGTTTCACGGTCGAATGCGAAATAGGATTTCTTCATGAAACATTGACTTGCTGCGTTATTTCCGGAGCCGTTAGGAATCTGTTTCTTTTTGAAACAAGAACCATGAACTGATCCTCACCAGCTGTTGTCTTCTGTTTGCGTCCAGAACGTTTCTTATCAGCCAAAGAACCCGTTTCCGCCATCCGTTTTAATGTTGTAAATACACCATTTTTCGATATTTTTAATTTTTTCGCAATAACTGCCATTGAGTATCCTTCATTACGTAAAGTAATAATAGCAGAACGCGTTTCGACGGAAATTTCTTTTCGTTTTGCCATTTCAGCACCACCCATTTATTACGATAGTTAAATTTAAACTAAACTACTATCAAGATCGATTTTATTTTAAATACAAGACGATATCTGCTTTGTTTGTTGTAGTAAGTGTTCTATGACTCTCACATTATTCCTTTGTGAAAATATTCGACAATATTTTCAAGTTTACGTTTATAACCCCATAAAATGGATTAAAAGGAATTTTGCCTGAGGCTGCGGTAGAATATAAATGCGTTATAAATTTGATGGGATAGAAGGGAATACTGTTGTAAATTATGTTCATACATATAGAAATACTGTTTCATATAAAACACAATCAATTGTCAATATTTCAATTTTGCTTATTTTTCGGAGTTTTTCTTAGTCGTCCCCAAATATATGAACGGTGTACGTTAAGTTATTTCAATTTTAAGTACAAAGAAGAAATATCCGCCAGTATCACACTTGTAGCTTTCTTTATAGTGAACTTTTTAGTACTTAACTCTTAAGTATGAGTAAAAAAACAATTTGACATCCAACAAAAGAAATTGAAATTAAATATTTAAAAATGTAAGGATTCCCATTACATAAAAAATCGTTGGTAAATTCGGTTATCAGTTTATTTATTCAATCAAATAAATATAGGTTTACATACATCGATGACGTCATTATTCTATACGATATAACAAAAAAACTATGAAAACGCTACAATAATATGATAATTATTGTTGCTTTTACGTGTTTTTTGTCAAACTTAAAAACAAATGTGAATCGTATGCGTTGTTTTGGAACAACGCGGGGTGAAGTGTGTAGCATTTGAATCAGAAAATTAATATTCAAAATCCAGATCTAACTCGTTTAAGGTGCGTAGTATCAAATAAACTCCTTTCACTTGCAACTTATTCAAGTGTTTATTTATAATTACCAAGTCGATGGCTTTTTTCTTGCCCCATATTTAATATCTGCCTAGTTTACTTTCCTTCGGCGTTATTGGAGGAATGCCGCAGAATGTTGTCCCGTTACCGTCATAATAATTTTATTTCTGTATATGCATGCAAAGTGTCCCAACTTAAACTTTCAAATCGTCTATTTTCCGGTAAGAAAATTAATATTGTTATATCCTTTAGCACTTCTTCGCTCAATAAAGCCTAATTATGGTCCGATGGGAATGCCCATAAAGATATTTAACCGCCTACGTACATCGTCTTTATATGTAGTAATATATATTGTCTAAATTATGGGAAAAACGTAGACATGAAGCAAAATTTGGTTATTCACAAAAACAATGCGGTTGGAAAGTGATTTGTAGAAGGATCTGTATTTTGCTTACGATGGTAATTAGATGAATCATCTTTAATGGCAATTTTGCGATACTAAGAAGTTCTTATACGTTATATTAATTTTCTGAGTCCCATTTTTATTAGAAATACTTAGTATAATCTTCAATTTCAAACTTCTATTTGTTGCTGAGGTATCTAGCTTGATTTTAGAACGTTTCATTATGGGGCATCTAATGCCGCAACAACGTGTTAAAATTATCAAATCATTTTGTTAAGCGTTCAATTGTGAATATGCAAAGAAAATTGCGGGAGTTTTTTTTTGTGTTAGTTATATGCTAAGCAGATCGACCTTTCAACATGTAATGAACGCTAGAACATATTGATGCAATGAGCAGTGAACGCCCGGGCATGCCGTGAACAGGGCTCCATCATGTTTCTTTCTCAAAACAGATATGCATTTATTCCCGTAAAAAATTCGGTTGGCGCACAAGTCAGCAAAATTGGATTACTCAAGCTTTCCAGCTCGGTACAGACATCTTTTGACAAAAAAAAATCATCGTGAATGACGAGACACATTTCGATTTGGCTGGCTTTGTTTATCTATGCCGAAAGATGGATAAATAAATAGATTTTTCATTTTACCACACCAAATAATTTTTATTCATTACTACAATAAAAATTATTTGGTTTGTTCGTGGTGTATTCAATTGTTACATTCCTTTTTTTTTTAGTTTTTCTTTTAATTTTAAATTTATTCTGAAATATTTGCATTTTCATCCCTTGTTAGCTAGTATGAACCTTTAAGATATTTTCCCATGTTCTCTTTGTCTTACCATTGTAATCCTTTTTTGCTACATCACTTTCCAGCAGGATCAAATCTTGGTTTTAATCTGACAAATGTTTTCGGTTGTGGTCATCGTTGGCCAGGGTAGCGCAGTCTATACGTCCTGAAGGATAAAATATGACTTTCGCCTTTTCCTAATGCATCAATTATATTTATTACCTAACTCTTTATTCGTTAGGCTCCAATCAACAGTCTAAGATCCTTATTGTCACGATGTTTTGTTTACTGTCGTCATGATAACCAAATTGTATTAGCAGCAGGAACAATTTCCAAATGTAAGACTCCTCTTTGATTGCAAGTGGGCCCAACATTGTGAATAAACAATTTAAAAACGTCAATCTCAGAACTCCTTATATTTGCTAAAATTGTAGTAAATGCAATATTGTGAAATAAAAGAGTTTATATGATGTAATTTCTATTAAGTTCAACCTTCTCAATACAGGCATATTTGTTTCATCGCCGGTGACTTACCTTAGACAGCCCAGTATACTATATTTCATAACCTTACTTGTAGTTACACCGTGCACTTATACGGAACAATATTGTACCTAAAACGTTTTGGTATTCCCAGCTATGATACCATCCAATACATTACACATTTTATCGTATTTGTTTAAGCGCCTTCCTGCGAAGCGTCAGATTCCAGACATCAAACAGTACCTCAACACCCCCCATTTCTATCGACGCACATCGCCGAACACCGTTTCTTTAACAGATTCTTCGTTGATTTTTTGTCTCTTTCTCGCGAAGTTTAAATAAACGTTTACAGAATCTTCCATTGTGCTATCATAGGAAGTGCCCAGTGATACGATACGTATTCGAAACGCGGACCCCTACCACAATTTGATCTTGTTTTATGTAGTTCTCTTTATTTAGTTATCCGGTAAACGTTGGATTGTTAGATTCGTGCGAAGAAAAAAAAACAAAGAGCCGTTGGTAGTGTTCTCTGCTGATCTGATCTGTAATCTAGTGTTGTTTGCTTCGTGATTTGGAAAAACCGTCAGTGATGATGCGTTTGTTCCAGAGCAACCCTGTTCTTGGATTAAAATTGGATACACCTAAAGGCGTTGAAGTTGTGGCTGCTTCAAATGAAGAAATGGAAAGCGGGGCAACGACAATTAAAGAAATGGTAAGTTTCTTTTCCCTAAGCTTTTGTAGATTTTTTGTAAATCTTTCTTTTATTTCGTAACTCTGGGAAAGTAGTATGGTTTAAGCAAATATAATCGAGAAGTTATGGAAATAAATAACGTTGTTTCGTTAGCATAAGATAAAATTGATCTTAAAGCATACAGAAGAAAATTATTAACATGCCTTTATCGTTACGTAATACGTTATCAACGTTTGACAATTGTATATTCAGTTGATATTCTAAGTTCGTAAACAACTAAATGTTGGGACGGTGGAAAAATGTTGTAAAAAAACGATTTCCTCGTGTTATTCCGTTGCATAATACAACGTACACGATATACAACGAGGGAATCGAAGCGTTATAATTAAAGATGACAAAGGCAGGTGTAATTATTACTTTTCTGCAGCGACTAGACAGACTCGTGTTTTATCGACTCTCGGGGAAACCAGTGAGCAACACGAACCCATTCTCATGAGACAAAAAGACACGAGTCTGTCTAGTCGCTGCAAGAAAGTAATAATTTCACCTGCCTTTGCCATCTTTAGTTATAATGCAGTTCAGCAGTTACAGTGCATCAGCTACCGCTGATTCAGAGTAAGGCGAATGCTGTGAAGTATCAAAAAATTTTGCAGGATTTTGTTACCAAATATTTGTAAATTGTCATTTGCAACAGCGCGTTCAGCTAAACAATGGTTCGCCCAACAGAATATAAGTTTTCGCATGGCTCTTAAGCAGTGCAGACTTATCGAAAATGTATGACGCGAAACGAAAAAACATGCCCAAGGAATAATACTCAAAGAATGATTACTGATTTAAGAGCCAAATTAAGTCAAATCCAGGACACGTTAAATTTTATAAGCTTGGAGGCGACTCAGTTTGAAACTTGTTCAACCAAAAATATCACTGTAAGAAATGTCACGGTTTCTGAGATAAAGACAGCTTAGTGATAGACGATTTTTGCCACTATGAATTATAATAATTTTTTGTCACATGTAGAGTGCATGAAATGATTTTATTGGACGAAACAGATATCAAAGACTATTAAAATAAGAGTTACAAGGAATTAAAAGCTTGTGATAAGTTGGTTTTGTCTCAGAAACAGTGACACTTTGTATAATGGGATTCTTGGTTAGAAAAGGTACAAGTCGACGTACTTACCACCTCTTTTCAAATATACATGGGTGAACCAACCATCCTGTACAGTTGTCAGGAATCGCATAGCGGTTTGAAAACAGACCTGTTGCATTTTTTGGTTCAATAGTTCAAGTGAACCATTAAATAAAAAAAACAGTTTACGGGAAATATCAACCTTTCTATATTTCTAGATGCAAACCGACAACTAGAGTCGATTGCTATTATTTGTTACATTGTTTCCGTTATTTTTTTTTAACTAGAGCTTAGAAAATAGACCAAGAATTCTTCCTACAATTAAGCAGCTTTTATGATCTCCAAGATAATTAGTTGATAAGCTTTTATAAATTTATAAAAAAAATTTTGCGGTTTAATTATCGAAATATCTCGACGGGAAATGGAATTGACATTCCTGCTCTGTTATGTGTGCTTTTTTTAATACAGTCCCACTACATACACATGATTCTAATTTTAATGCGGTCAATCGTTTGCAATGCCTTGCCGATAACACCGACGGTATTTCTAGGGGACAAAGATAGAAATTCCCCATACTCACGTGATGGATGATAAACGCTAAACATTCCCATTTCAACAGCTGAGTATATCCGCAAGTTGACGAATAAATTAAAGTAATTAACATAGCCTACATTGTTCGAACTGTTTGTATACTAGATGATAAATAACAAGCCCGAAAGTAGTAACTTGAGAATTTACTTCTAGACTTGAGTCTATTCGAAAAATAAAAGGGAGGAAATATGCTTAAAACGAACGATGCTTCTAAGAAATTCGGTCAATTTTAATCTTTACCCATAAGCTTATTGAAATTTGGTAATAATAATAATAATTGTTGTTATTATTAAGTTAAAATTGATATATCAGCAGCTAGTTCAGATATCTCCTTGTAGATAATATAAAAGATTTGTTGTGGCGTTATCTAGAAATAATATATAATATATACTTGCTTGAAAAGCAAGCTCAATTATCACCGTATTATTGTACAGAATTAATTTGTCTGGATGTTATTATTGATCAATCTTTTACAGAAGATCTGTGAATAAAAATGGTATCTTCAAAGATACGGACATGTGATCTTATCTGCACGACTTTGTCAGATTAATCTACTCAGATTCAATAAGTGTATTATTCAATTCAAACTAAACGTGTTCCGAGTTCGGACCGTGTTATGGTTAAACGAAAACTCGACGTTTCGTCCACAATCATATGAGCTTTCTTCAGGAGAAGGAAAGGTGGTAGGTAGCTAACACATGTGAATCATGTCATGCCACTACATTATTTATGAGAAACTTTCCGTGCATTATAAAAATGTGCCTCACTACATAAAAACAAATATTTTGGCATGCGGTTCTCATCTCTGTATTCTCACCTCCCTGTTCTCCCCCTTGATCTCGAGTTCTTTATATTTTATTATAACAAATTCGCCAAATTGGTTATTTTCAAATGGGGAATACTTTTATGTGGGCATATTAAGTATCTATACAAAAAAATGAAACTGAAGAATATACAATTATACAATTTTTAACAATGAAATGGATCAGAAACCTTTCCTACGTCGTTTTTGTTTTGATTAAATATTTATTTATAAATTAGTCTTTATGTGTATTTTTTTTTACATAGATAATAGCGGAGATAAAAGTTGTACGCAAATGAATTTATATCGCCATGCGTAATATAAATATAACGTATTTGAATTACATTTATAGGTAAATATTCGAAAATTCAGCTTTTCGTAGAGCCTTTCAAGTCATTGCCTAATTTAAAGTTTACTCACAGCCCTAAAAATAGAACACGGACTAAATTCAATGCTCGTTTAGGTACCACGAACACTTCAATGTCCATTTTGAAATAACTTAAATCTCTGCCTTTCTTAATTAAGCATTCCTTGGCTTTTTACAGATTTGAAATAGATGTTAAATTTACGATTTTCTATTGGCCTACATTCCAGCGAATTGGAATATATGCCGCGATACATTACACTGTTCTGCTGTTAGGTAATGCCAATTGATTTTATCTAATTATAGGTAGTAGTCTGGTCAATGATTCTTCACGTCGGATTGGTTCAATTTCACTAGAATGTATAAAACATGTTTCATTATATCTCTTTATAAAAGTAATTTGTAGAATTTCAATAATTTTTTTTTTTGTTAATTTGTTTTTTATACTACTTCAGGTAAATCGGAGTGAAACATCATCCTTGTCAGCTTTTTCATCGGACACTGATTCAAATGCATCTACCTCTCCAGCATTTTCCAAGGAGCCGTCCTTGGTACTAGTGAAGGATTTGATAAAGTCTTTTGAAGGCAAAGCCTCAGGTCATGACTCAGACACCGATAGACCAAAGAGGATTCCATTGAGAGGATTCACAGGAACGGATAGTAACAGTGTCGTTGATGGTAGACGATATGGAGTTGTTAAAGATGGCAATAAGACTGGTGAACGTAAGAAGAGAGATACTAAGAAGTTCCAAATTTATGTGAAGACTGTGAGGGCCTTTTCGATTAGGAAGATGAGCAATGATAATTTGTTCCATTGCTGTTTGTTAGTTGGTTTGGATGAGAAGTCGCCTTACATTAAGTCGAAGTTTCCTACAAATGTTAGTGTTGCCTTTCGATGTTCGATATTTCAGTTATATTACTTTTTAAATTATTTTTTAGGTACAAATTCCTGCGTATATAGAGGACCTATGCTTTCCTGACAGTGATGGGCACAGAGTTAATTATAGTGCCCGTGAGCAGAATTATTCTCTTGTAATAACCGATGCATCTGGTGAAAGAATCTACGGTTACTGCCGAAGGGTCCTTCCTGAAGGTTCCTGCTGCTGTTTACCATTGGCTTATTGCATCTTAACGAAAAATAGAGCTCCGAGGTTCTACAAAAAGATCCTGCAACAACTCGAGTTGCATCATGGGCTTCCTGATAAACAAAGAGATGTTTTAATCAACGAATTTTACAAACAAAAATTCCCTAAACCAGGACAACCAATCAAATTAGATATTGGCAAAATTATTCATAGCGATGTCAAGTATTATGGTAGTGAAATGACATCTCAGAACAACAACGAACCCAATAGGAAATCAGATGACAGTTTGAAGGATTTCTGTCTGATTCAGAGCAGTTGCCCACATGGTTTTATAGGTAATTCCTGTGATCTGTATATGATATGTAAAATGTGTCGAGATGGTGAGTAAACTTTCTTGTAAATATTTTTATGAAGGTAATTATTTTTAATAATTACAGAAAATTCATCTGAACTAGTATTAGCATTACATCAGGATGTAAGATACGAAGAGACTAACCTAAAAGAACTCTGCGATACCTTGGACACGTCAATTTTATTGAAAGTATTTGAGAATCTGCTTTTAGAGAGAAAAATTATTTTTACTAGCTGTCAATTAAGGTATGAATAAATTTGACATAAATTTCAACGCTTTAATCTTTTTTTTATTGCAGTAAATTATCTGCATGCATCGAAGCCATACAAAGCGTCCTGTATCCATTCTCATGGCCACATGCTTTCATTCCAGTCCTTCCAAAGACCAGATGGGGTATTGTGGAAGCCCCAGCACCTCTGATTTGCGGCGTTCTGTCACCTACCGTGGTTAATGATTATAAAATAGAGAATGTAAGCCTTGAATTGTTTGAATTTCTTTCTCGTTTGTTTATAATGTGCTTTGTTTTCTTTTGATTGTAGGGAATTGTCATTGACTTGGATACGAAGCAGATTTTGTTGGAGGTGGATGAAGAAGAGAAAATCTTGCCGTGTTCGGTGATAAAATATTGGAGGAAGGGACTTAGTATTGCAAGCAGTATTAAAACAACAGATAATGAGCAGAACGTGTTGCTTAGTGACGCTTTTATTAGGGTTTTTATTATGACGTGTGGTCATTATAAGGATTACATAGCAAATGGAATATTTGATGTAAGTTTTTTTTGAGGTATTTTTCCTGTTTCGTTATTTATGTACACACTAGCAAAGTGACGCTCAATATTTGCCAAATTGACTGATTTTTTTTTTTATTGTTGGTAACACTGAAGTTATATCAATCCCAGAGTTATGCCGGTCACTGTAGCTATCAATATTTAGGAAAGTGAGAAATAGGGCAATCTTGAAATTTGTCTGCGAAAGAAAAGAATAGAATATGCGCGAAAGTTCATAAATAAACTAACGGATTTTTGGAAAAACATATTTTTTTCAGATAAAGGCAAATCTGGAATTCTGATAAAACTATACTAGTTTAATGAAAGAAATGGGCCAATTGTACAAGTGCATGTATAGTTTTGGTATTTTTAGAATGATTAATGGATAATTATGAATTCTTCAATATTTTAGGAAAAAATTTGAAAGATTATGTTTCTAAATTGAAAATGTGTGACCGTTATCACTTTTAATTGGATAATGCCCAAATCATGATTCTTATTTAGTTCCGGATTAGTTATTCTACAGCACACCATATTTGTTTTAAAATTCTCTACCGTCACCCAATGTTAATCCTATCAAGCATTTATAAAGCACACGTGAAAAAGACAATTTTCAACAAAAAATGAATTTTAGAAGAAAAAGTCTGTGCCAAGACGCCAGCAACGGTTATTGCAGCAGATGGTTATCTTAGGTTCCATATTAGGTCCGTTACATCTACAACTTGCCTCTTAATGCTGCCAGCAGCACTTCTATTTCATCAAAGGCAAGTACATGGAGGAGTTATGCAGAAAAATCAATAAATACAATGCAAAGTGCGCTAGAAATGGTCTAAAACAGAACAGTGGTAAGACTGAAAGTGTCGTATTTTTAGTTATTACCATGGGAGGTTATATCACATTGGAAGTAAGATTTTTGAGCTTATGAATTGATCACCATAGAATGTCTCAAGGGCGTAACAACTCACGAAGCAGCAAAGATATCTTATTTCAGCTGCTTCCACTGCAGCATATCATATGATGTTCTCTTCTGGGCTCATTCTCCAGGTTATGGAAGAATCTTCTGATAAAAAAAGGTATAATCTATATAATCTGAACGAGAGAGACAACTACAAACAATATTTTGCTGCGCAAAATATACTGACTGATTGGCATATCCATACTTGACTTATCGGAGCGATGCGACGCTGAATTAAATAGAAAAAAGCCCTAAATAGCGAAGAAAAAAATTCGCTACCATCAATTGCGGTAGCAAAATTAGTCCAAAATTGGTCTCTGTGACTGTTTTTTTTTTTTTTTCAAACTGGAAAAAATGACTTGGCGGAAAGCGGTTCGCGTCAAATGAAGAGGTCATAGCCGAAACAGAGCCCTATTTTGGAGAGTTTGACAAATCCTATTGTTTGAATGGTTTTAAAAAATTGGAACATCGCTGGGCTAAATATATAGAGCTACAAGGAGGTTATATAGAGAAATAAATGTATCAAGTGCAAAACAGTTGCGTTGTGTTAACACTGGTATTTAGCATGCCATCTTCACATGTACGTACAATCTTATATTCGTTTTGTATATATGTACGTATTCTGACGTTTTGGCGGAAATATTCTATTATACCAAGTATACCACATTTTTTCCTGTCCATACTTTCGCAGCTTCTAGTAGGACACTTTGTATTACCTAATTATAAAACCTACTTCTTTTTACTTAATAACGGTTGGTGCATTGATATCGTACATTTATTCCAGAAACAAGGTTTCAAAGACTTTCCAACAAGCAAGGGAGTAAAACGTTTTCTACAATGGTTTACCCTAACAACAATGTTCGATTTGTTCATCGAAGCTGTATTGTCAAATCCAGATAGCTTCTATATCTTCGATAGCAGGATCAAGATCTACAGTTCGCAGGATGCCACATTGATTTTGGAAAAGATGAAAGATTGGACGAACAATCTCAAGTTATAGTATGTAACAGATAGCACTTCGTGATGCCATAACATATTTCGGTGTAAATTTGATCGGAAATGTTTTTTAAAAAAGCTTTAAGTAGTAATATACTTAATTATATTTTTTGAAATTACTGTACCAGTTTTAGAGGATACTTATAATTGGAACGATGACCGCATATGTCAGAAAAAAGAAAGCAGCTATACAACCTGCAAAATTCTAACGAATGTACCTAAATAGGTGTAACATTTTTTTACTATTATTACTATCTTTAATACATAATACTTCCTTCTATGAATATTTGTTATTTTTTCTATTGTACATAGAGTTATATGTGCCTTATATTTTTGTATGTTACTGTTTTATATGAAAAATTGATACTTTTTTAATATGTTAGTTCATATTTAAATAAATGTTTATTTATAAAATGTTGACTTTCTAAACCGATTAAACATTGGGTTATACATCGTAGTTTGCAAGCAGTTCTCTTCCATCTCCATCGGTTCGGCATTCGCCAACAGAGTAAAGTTGAAGGTCGGTGTATTAAAAGATGGATGTTTTTCTTAGTATGTAGTAATATGGATTATGCACTTGGGAATCTAAAGGGTTATTATCCTTAGAATATCTACTTGTAACAGTCTGCAATGTCTCCATTACTTATAAGATTTTCAAGTGAAGTACTGGTACAGTTTGTAAGCTATAGAACTGTAGTTGGAATAGTGTTGTCAATTATCGCAATGTACTTCCAATTCTTTTATTTTTATTTCTTGGTTTTCTAAATATTCCATTGGCATTCTTATAGAATGCATAGAACAGTTTGTTTGGTGCCATTGAATCTATAGTACTCCTTTGTGTCTTTCAAAATGATGTGTCAAATCCAAAGAAATGTTGGTGAAACCTACATAAAACCAAAATATTTATAACAAACTTCTAAAAGTGACGGCAAAGCGCCAGACAGACTCCTGCGGTAGTTTTGGAAGTTTAACTCTGTTTATTTTCTGTTGCTATCAACCTCTATCAATAAATAGTGTGATATTCGGTATGTTCGTGAGGTTATGTTATATTAAATATAAAAATAATTGCTCATTCAATTGCTTTATTAAAATAATAATATATTATAATCATAAAAACCATATCAAATATTCCTAGTCCAAAAAACGTCATCATTGTTAGATTCATCTAGTGGCATTTCTGGGGCACCTTGAATTGAATATACTTGTGAGCAGGCTTAAGGCTGAAATCAGGACTGGCACCTTTATCGATCTGTTTCGTCCAGAGCTGCGCGACGTTATTCTTTTCAATGCAATGCACTTGGACATCCTTGGCGATCACATTTTCGGCCTTGCAAGAACTTTTGCACACAGGCAATGGTCGGAGAGAGAAGCATATCTGGTTACCTTGCTCTGTATATTGCGTCTGGTGCTTCGTGCAGCTTCCTGAAGATTTCTTGGATTTTGCTGCGTGCCTATTATTGC
Organism: Oryctes borbonicus; assembly: GCA_902654985.2. Lineage (NCBI taxonomy): Eukaryota > Metazoa > Arthropoda > Insecta > Coleoptera > Scarabaeidae > Oryctes > Oryctes borbonicus. The sequence goes on along the minus strand of LR736876.1, from coordinate 2,526,818 downwards.
TGCTTTCCCCGATGTCGCGTTGGGATATCACAGAAACGTAGTGCTGTTCTTTCTTAACGCATCGGCCGTTGGGGTTTATGAAATCCAAAGTGTAATGTTCTACGAACTCTTGCGGATCACTCAACACGCAGTTTTGTGGGCCAGTCAAATCGGTTGTTTCATCCCCATCGAATGTACCGCAAAGGCCTCTGAGGGCGTTGTTGAATTTGTCGTCAGTAACCGTGATTTTGGCTCTTTCTCCGTCGAAGATTACGTAGTAATCGTCTCCGATTTCAACCTTAACTTCGTTGTTTGGGAGCTCGTAGATTAGAATGTAATTGTTTTCGACGTGAGCAGCTTGGTTCTGGTCGAATTGCTGTTCTTGTCCGTCAACTTGGGCCTCGACGCGTCCTGATTTGTTAGTTAGTAGATCTATCTCGACGAGTTTACCCTGGGTATCAGGTGAACGAGCTGTGATCTTTAGTTGTCTTCTTCTTTGACCGCGTACCAATACTAAATGTTCTTCAACCTGCATTTGTTCGCGTTGCTGTTCCGGATCTATATTTTTGTGTTGGGCGTAATCCGGTACGTAGTGGAAGGCCACAGTCCAACTCGGGACTAGCTCAGCTGGGTAAGTTCTGTTATCAAAGGTGCTGACAGCGTTTGCGTCAACAGTGCAGAATGCTGTGGAAAGGAATGTAAGAGTTAGACGTTTGGCACTCGGAGCATTAATTTAAACGCAAGAGGACGAATCATTTCATAAGCACCTATGGCGTTAACTAAAAACAAATTCTCTGTTTCAGATGGTTGTATCTTCTGCTATAATGCATTAATGTTTGCTTCAGTAGCAAATTAAATTCAATCCAATTAGATGCCGCGAAACCATCTTTCATATATTTACCGTTAAATCGGTAATTAAATTACTTCTATTTATAAAGTAGGATAGAGAATAATTGAGAAACGAAAATTTTTGAATTCAAAAGAAAAATAACAGGATGTCTAGACCTAGTAAACAATTATTGACATTGTAGTTTAACGCTGTTAAAACGGTTAAAAAGTATAACAGAATTAATACTTACGTAAGTACACTTGTTCATTGTTAAGTTCACCCCAAGCACGTTCAGACGCAGAGAATACAGGATGTACAACGTATAGGGCTTGTTCTAATTCGCTCAATGGAATTTCCACAGCTTGAATATCAGTTTCTTTAGCTTGAACACTGACATTTACAGAGCTAAGATCGTTTTCAAACTTAATATCGACTTTGAGTTTGCCGTTTTCTTCCATACCAGACATGTTAACGTTATTTTCCTCGATAAATTCGTAGAACATATGAGAAAGGAACTGGTAAGCATTTTGAACGTTCTCACGGGTCTCCTTTCCAATCTGCCTGTATTTGATTTCAGCGGAGATTTGATCCAAGAGATTTGCTTCGGCTGTGGCATTGGCGCACTCTGGGAGTTGAGTATTACCCTGTTGCATGTCGCTCTTGCATTGTTGAGCTTCAAATGTTTGATCGACGTATTGTTGGCGTTCTTGACTTTGGCTTAATTTCGCCTTAACTGCGAACTTGGCGGAGTTGTCATAATTTTCACCGACGGTTACGTAAATTTCGTTAGTTGAGGTAGGATCGAAGTTCTTCGCGTATACATAGTCCAATCCGTTGGTGTTCGGTGTTTTACCCGAGGAGTCGACGGTGACCTTGAAAGGTTTAGCATTAGCGTTTGAGAATTTCCTATTGACTTGAGCTAAAAAGCGAGATCTCTCATCAACTGGACTGTTAGCGTAACCGTAAGTAGCTGTGTAATGGTAATTGTGGTCGCCTTGGAATTTAACATCTGCTTCCCCAGCAGATGCGCTAGCGCTGCGGATCTGAGACGCTACGGCTTCCAAGAAGTATTTCACTCGTTCGTCTTGTTTTTGCGGGATTTGATTCCAATTGATCGATTTGTCAGGTGCGGGTTGTTCGTCGTGCTCCTCAGATTTGTAGTTCAAGCGTAGTAGCACCTTGTAAGCAATTGATCGTTCGCCTTGGTAAGAGATGTTCATGGAAGTATATGCTAATTCATCATCATCATTGATTGAAGCCAGTAAACTAGAGATGGGGTCATCGCTGTGTAGTTGCTCGTGCAACCACCGCCTAGCATGAATCGGTTCGTCGGATTCGTACTCAAAACCGAAGCTCATGCCAGTACTATGTTTACCAAAAGACGTTTTTATTTGCTCAAGTTGATCATCGCGGATGGGTTGGTAATCATTGGACTTGCTAGAAGGTTTCAAATCTAAGATGTCTTCTTGAGCAACATACGGTTGTGCGCTATAGTGAAATATATCCACGGTTCCTTTGGCTTCTAAAGGCTCAATTTGGGCAGCTAATTTTTGATTTTCAACGTCAACATCAACATCAAATCTCACGGGGATATAAGCCTGTGCATTTCTATCATAACCAGCCGAATACTGTTGATGGTCGTGGGGAGTGATAAAGCTTATACTACTTTGGATCTTTCCGGACAAAACTGCGCGCACATAACCTTGAGCCCTGGCGGATCTGGGGGCCCTAAGGGATTTACCATTGCTGATCTGAGGTTTGGCTTGGGCCTTTACTTCGCCTTCAACGCGGATCAAGGACGGGTATTCGGATTTAAAGATCACCGGAAGGCCCATGATAGTTGGGAAGGCGATCGTAGCCTCATGTTTGCTGACGAGTTTCGTGTAGCTGATCTTTTTGCCAGCTCTCAGTTCGTTTTCCCAATCTTGAACGTCTGAAGCAAAAACAAAGTAGCATTGGCTTATTTATGGTATTAGCAAAAGCAATTTCTTATACATCGATATGGGCGGGATGATGATGAACATTTCTATGAAATGTATTTTTAAGTTAAGTTAAGTACGCCCATCGATGTTGACGTACTAACTTTCAACTTGTCATTTATTATCGTTTCATAAATAATAAAGTGTGTGTAACTGTATATTCTGGCTTTCCCCGCTTTTATAAAAGGTTGTTGTTTAATTTACTAAAGCATAACTTTGCCACACAAAAATTTCAAATTTTTCATAGACATTTTTAAATAAAAAATCTGGAAAACACAATCTCACAACCAAATTGAACAGTAAAAAAATTGTGAAAATGCAAAGAATTTAGAACTTAATTATGTCAATATGAGTCATTGGAACTGTGGAACTAGACTAAAAATAGTTAAATCATTAACCCTAACTCAAAACGCTACAGTATTCTCATCGGAAATAGCGGTAGTCCTGAGGTGCATTGAAAAAATAAGCAGGAAGCTTCTGTTCTATTTAAGCAGTGTTAAAGGTAGTGGACTCCAAGTACAGTTGAAACTGCTGTAGGACTGTATCAATGCACTTAATAGAGTGAGGTAACCTAACTAAAATTACTCTGGTCTTGGTTCTAGCATATGAGCCTCTTAGAAATGGGCTCAGAGTATAAAGCAAAACCTACGTAGATGAATCACAAAGCTGTTAGGTCTGATGAAAAGAACAAATTTAACGTAAATAATCTAACAATAAATATACCATAATAAATCTGAAATGGTTGCGGGGTGGGATAAGCCAGGGATCACCTTTGTTTGTTATTGTTGATTTATAGATTTTTAGATTTTAGATTTTTAGAGTCAACAAAATCTTTACCTAGTGGAAGATTCTCAAGACTGCGATTGTTGAATGTGAAGTAACGTTCTGCCTCTCCTAAGCTTACACGAATAGCACCTTCAAGCTGTTCACGTTCGTCGAATTGCATATTCAATTTCTTGATCACATTGCTGCTAGAGAAAGGTTTGTTTTCGTTGGCGGTGGCATCAGCTTTCTGCTGTTCATTCTTCTTGGTTTGTTCCAACTGTTGGCTTATAACGTTGGTGAGTTCATCGATGCTAGACACAAGGGCTTCGGCTAAGACTATATCACGGTTTGCGCCGTTTAAAGACTTGCTGAAAGAGTAAAGGAGACCTTGCGGGATGTAACTGTCATCAGAACCGATTATTTCTAGTTCGTTTAAGTACTGAAGGTTCACTTCATCGCGTACTTTGGAGCGGATATGCGCATGAGATTGCTGGAAGCCGTAATCGTCTTCGGTGAGTAGAGGTAATGCTGCCTTACATTTGGAGGCGCTAGAATAAAGATAAGTATCTCAGATGAAGGTTATGTATTAATTCATTATGTTTAAGAAATTTGTTATCAGGTTATTCAGAATCGCTTTGGAATAATACCTTTTCTTTCACCACACATTGTTTTTAATATCTGGCCTTATATTTTTTTTTTACTTGTTGCCTGTTTTTAAATCTAATTCGAAATGTCAACTGTTTTATAATAAATTTGGCCCAGTTTATTCCTTTTTTGATAACTAAATACAAATAATATGTGTTCAATCAATATTTTTATCTTGTGGGTTAAAACTAAATTCCTTGAAAAAATGTTGCTCTCATTAGCTCTTTTTGAGCAATTGAACATTGGTAACACGTTGGGAAAGTTTTGGGTTATCCTACTTACAGGTCGGCGTACTCATCTCCTTCTAATTCAGCAGCAGATTCGATCCAAGATTTCACTGCAGCGTTAACATGCTCGTCGGTATCATAGTTGGTGTATTCAGCCATGCTTTGGATCATGCTAGCGGGTGGATCGGTGCGCATCAGTTGGTATACAGCGGCTACACGAACTTCCTTTGTTTCGGCAGCGTTTTGGTAGATCTTATATGATACGGATCTAGCTACTGCCGGTTTATTTTCGGCTAAATGATCCAGAGCGACTACCATTTGGAGACGTTGGAATTGGGAGCATTGTTTATCACCTTCCAGGTATGGTTTGAAGATCTTCAAAATTTTGCGATGTCCGCAGTTACCAAGAGCGCGAACGTATACTAGGATTTTGTGGCTGTCTGCTGTTTGAACCGCTTGATCGAGTTTCTTCGCCAAATGAGGGATATATTCGTCTTCCAGGAATGTACGTCCTTCTTTAGTATGGAAGCTACCGAAGGCGTTGACTGGGTATTCAGCTTCTGAGTTGTCTTTGTTGACATAGACGTTATATACCAAGTTTGCGTAGGATAGAATGGCACTGACGTTAAGATTGGGCTCAGATTCGCAAGCTCGAGATTTAGTCAAATCATAGAAAACTTTCATATACGTCTTAGTTGGTTGACGAGCTGATTCTGAAACTGTAGCAATGACCTGAGCGGCTTCCTCACCTTCAATCTTTCTATTTTGGATCCACTCTTGCACGGACATTAGAGCTGGGCCAGTGCCGCACTGGGCGATTGCATCGCGGTATACCTTCCACGCGTCTCTCTTTTCGCCCTGTTCTTTTGCGTACAATTCGCTGGCGACTTGTGTCATCTCGGAGTGGCTCATAATACGTGTTAATTCAACTAGAATGGTGTACTTCTCCAAAGTTTGCTCGTCGGGGATATTATCTGGATTCTGTAAATCTTTAGCGATGTCCCGGCTAATCTTCTTGCATTCGCGAGCGGCATCGACTTTATCGGATCTGATGATGGTTTGTCCATAGTAACCGACGAAGTCTGGTAACAATGGGGAATGCGGCGGTAGGTTCATTTGAGGTCCTTCCTGTTGCCAATCCTCTTCAGAACTGTTAGAGGCTGCTTTCAGAGAATATACATTTTGCTCCTCGGAGGAACTTGCGCTCGAGGAGCTCGAGGAGCTCGAGGAGCTCGAGGAGCTTGAGGAGCTCGAGGAGCTTGAGGAACTTGAGCTTGAGGAGCTTGATGAAGAATGTGAGCTGGAGCTTGAACTTGAGCTAGAACTCGAACCTGAACTGGATCCGCCATAGCTGGGTTTTCTGCCTTTGACACTGTTGTCGTTGTCGAAAGCGTTATTATACTTATAGACTAATCCTCCAATTTGTACCGGGTCAGGTGGCGGAGGGTACGGCTTAGATTCAGAATGAAGTTCCTCTAAAGTAAAGTTAAGGGCGCTGTAGATCATAGCTTTGGAATCGCTGTTTAAGTTCGGACTGACCGCAATTTTGCTTACAGTATAAGAAGACTGAATAATGTGACGCTTCAAGTTACCAGTGATCACGGCACGAGAGAATGTGGATCTCGTCATGTATTCCCCCATTTGATTGCTGCCAGGTTCCGAATCAGCATCTAATTTGGAAAGACCATGATGAAAAGAAGGGAGTTGCTCGTAATTACTATAATTTTGTTGTTTAACGACTTCGATGATGTCATCATTTTCATTAACAAGCCCGCGCATGGGTACCCATTCAGGTTGGGATTGCAGTATATGTTGCGGTAATGGGGTTAATTCGTAGAGGGTCTCAACTTCGCCAGTAACCGTTGGCTCCATGGTTTTAAACACAGCATTGTTTTCCGATTCTTCCGGCAATTGATTGTAAGGGCTGTTTATCAAATTCTCAGCGTTCACGTCTAATTGGAGATTACTGGCCATACTCTTTAGTAAATTAGCTTGCCAGTTCGCCGTTCGTTTATCGACGACGAGATCGCGGATTGCGCCGTTCTTCATTATGATTTCAAATGGATGGTTAGGGAGCGGCATATTCTCATATTTGAGATCTTTGTCGTCAACGTCGGTGTCCCATCCATTGTGGAGTTCGTTTCGGACTTCAGCGTATTGATAACTATACAACTTGGCGGAAAGGTGGTTATCCTCCTTGGGGCGTATTGAAAGTTTACCGCGGGTAAGGATGCCGGTGTACTCATTGCTCTTCTTATCAAATCCGCTTAGGGTGCGTCCTTTGATATTGTAGACATACTCCGTGTTTTGCTTCCAAGCTGGTTGAGAAGCAGCAGCTAGACCAACTGTGTATATAAAAAAGGAAGCCGTTAAAAATCGCCTTAAAAACTTATTTTGCATGTGTGCAGTTGGGAAAGAATTAATTTTACACAGAATACATTCTTGTTATGAAAAATAGTCTGAATCGGTAAATCTATAGTACCATGTATTCAACTCAATTTTAAGTTTAGGATGTAAATTACATCCCTGAAGTTCGTAGAGGCATACGAACCGGACAAATATCTATGCCCAAATAAGAAGAACCGAATATTTTTTATACATTTAATTTTAAGAAAATGAGGTGCAATCATAATAATTACGTATAATAAAATCAAAAACATAAATCTAAATATAGAATTATTTAAAGCCCCTTACTTAAAGTTATTTTATGTAATTGTAACTGTTTAAAACGTTTTTTTTTTTGGGTAAACGTGTCTACAATAGCAATATATTATTGGTTTCGCACCGTATATATAAAACTAAATAAACAGTTAGTTTAGTCGGTAGAAGAGTTAGACGAAACTTTTCTTCTTGTATCTACTTTTACCATAGAAACATTTAAAGTATTGATTACTGCACAAAAATTAATTAAATTCGAATCGAAATTTTAAATGGATTTTGCTTCATTAATTTTAATTTTCAATTTATGTTTAAGGTTTCCATTTTCATAATAAAATAGTAAAATTAAATACTTTAAACATTGGTGTACTTAACGAATTTTGATACTATTGTTAACATTAATTTATGTTATAGCAAATATAAAAAAGAACATTTTATTTAATTTTTAAACGTTTTAAACTTTATTTCAAATAATTTTGAAAGTACATGGAAGCCAAAAATCAAGTATCACCAACCAAAGAAAATCTATTAAAAGGTGATAGTTTTAAAGAATAACTAAGCGATTTAATTGATGTAAGCAAATTATTAAAGAAGGAGTATCTTTGTGGACTTACCTAAGAAACAAAGCAAAACCGTCGACAACCACATCTTTACTCGAGTGTGCTATCTCATTTCTCAAAATCCATATTTATAGGAATAATTTGTATACATCAGCAATTCAGTATTTTGCGTTTTTTCGACGAGATTCGGAACTTTTCTCTTACTAGTTCAGCAAATTTATTGTTGATAACGCGTCTATAGTGTAACGCTTGACGTTCAATTTCTGCATGCATGTGCCATAAACGAATTACTTTTTTTGGACAGAAAAGTGCTTTGTTAATAAATTTATTTATTTATTGCTTCCGCGTTAATCTAAGAAATTACATATTTAGTGAAACGTTTAAATAAAAAGTTTTTCGAACTTGATTTTGATTCTCAAGAAAGGGTTTACTACGGCTTTGAGTTTATTTTTTAAAGTTTCTATTTTTTTATCTACAAAAAAAATGTTATATTTTAGAAATTTGTTACGTTCTGTGTAAAAAAAAAAACAAAAACAAGAGTTCTAGTTTGTTGAATTGAACAATTGAAATGCTTCTTAATTTTAAGGAATCTAAGCTATTAATTACAAATTATTTTTTATAGTGTTTGTCTCCTGAAAGAATAGCCCCCTTTTTTAGCTAAATATATTGAAATATTTGTGTTGGTGTCCATAAATAGATTAAAAGTAAAATAGCACTTTCTAATTTTGTTAAAATTAAAACCATCAGATAGTTATCCTTGTAATACCCATTTGGCATCTTTGAAAATTTCCGGCCGGATGATTTAATTTGGTAGTTCCGCTAATAAACTTGGTATGTTTTTAAATTTGGCGTAATACCCCCGAAATTTAAAAACATACCTTCAAGCAGAGGTTATCCTCGAAACCGATGGTATTGTTTTTATAATTCTTAAATATTTCTTAAGCTAATGGGAAAACTATTTTATATATGTATCTTCAATAGCAGTTTTTATTTGAAGTAGCAAATGATGTTACTTGATTTCGCTTAAGACCATTTGCTAGTTATAAATTGAGAGTTGATCAAAAATTAGCATTGTTTCTTTAACAGAAACCAATTGCTTCCATGGGACTTGGGTTTTTAAAAAACGGTGTCAAAATAAGTAAATTCGTCAATGTTTGCATTCAATTACATTACTTATTAATTGCTCCCGATAAATGTATCTATGTGAAATATGCGAAGAAATCACAAATTATTTGCGGAATCAGCTATTGATAAGCCTATTTTTTTGCTTCTGGAAGATCTACGTTTTAAGCGTCATAAAAGTTGTTTTATTCTATTTTCTTCTTTGTGCTTAAACATAGTTCTATAATATTTAAACATCGACAAAACACGTATTTTTTATTTTTAAAAAAGCAATGTTTAAAGAAAAACGGCGAGTGTACGAAAAATGAGTTTATTAATAAAAATTATATAAATATAAAATAGACAAAATAATATTTCCTTATAAAAAAATAAAGTATGCTGAAATAATTATAACTCTTCTTTTTAATTAGCGTAATATAGTCTGATTGTTTGAAACAATCATATACAAGCGGTTCCAACCTTCTAGAATTATAAAATGACGCCCATTAACATTAAAATTTCGATAATTTAATTACAAATATTTATATGTACTAGTTTAGTTTAATGTTCTCTATTAAGAATAGCTAGAAAAGATTGTTTAATGGATACAGGGAATAAAAGCAATTAAACGCTCAACATTGGACACAACATTGGAAATCATTGGACACTTGGTCAATTTTAATAATCGTATATGCGCCGCGTCAGAATTTTGCGCTTTTATTAAGGAAATTAATAAACAGATATGACTACTTGGTATTACTGAATATTCCAAATAAAATTCCAAAAGATTGGGACACTCTGTATAACAATTAATTTAACCAATAACATACATAAGGCGTTGCCTAATTGGTTGAGACAATACAAACCGCCAAAATTGTCCAACATTTAAAATTATTAGATTTAATTATACTTAAGAAAATCATAATTTGCTTGCTTTCTTGAGATTTTATTACTACCACAGCAGGTATGTGGTTACCAGTCACATTCTTGCTGCGTTTAATAAGGATTTTATAAGGAAAAAAGAATGGTGATTGTTGCTAAGCAACGCATCTCTCCAAATTTCTTTGCTTTCTTTACTTTTTCACAGCCAATTGATAAAAATACGCATCAAGGAATGAGAGAAGGAGTATTCTTTAAAATGTCAACTATTTTCCTAAATATGTAATAAGGAACTTGGCGTAAAGACATGAACCAAACTATCCCACCCGCAATCACCAATTTGACCTCGTTTCAAAACATTCCAATCTAACCCATAGACAAACTCACTGTGATGTTTAATCGTTTCAATCGGCCCTGAATTTTTACTAAAATCCCATATTCTCGTCGTGAAATCATAACTAACAGATGCAATGGTGCTTAAATTATGAGGGGAGAATTGAATTCGCCTAACGGCATACTCGCAACCGATTAGTTGAAAGAATGGTTGTGAGAGGTTGCGCAAATCCCAACCCCGTATCAATCCATCAGAACCAGCGGTTGCTATAATGTTTTGGTCATATTTACACCAATCGCATGATAAAACTTCTGCATCGTGGACTTTGTAAGATGCGCTAGGATAATGGGAGTTCAGCGAGTTCCACAATTTCATGGTGCCATCTCCTGACACAGAAGCGAAACAGTTTGGAATATGTGGCGACCACATAGCATTGTAAACTAGCTGGTCATGCCCACTAAAAGTATTAAGCGACGTCTTCCGATTGGGATCCCATAGTTTTACTGTACAATCCCAGGATGCACTTATGACGAACTGGTCACATCTTGTTCTTGCCCAATCAACTGAATAAACTTCCTTCGTATGCTCTTTTAATATGTTCGGAGCTTGATTACCTAAATATAATATAATTAAGGAGATTCATCATGCCTCCTGTCAAATTTACCTGTTAGATTCCATATTTGAAGGCAACAATCGCCAGAAGCTGTGACAACTATTGTTGGATCGGATTCAGACCAAACAACATCAAAGAGGCCATCTGTCCATTGAAACGATTTTAATTCTTGTAGTTTATCTTCTGAATTTGATTCTAGAAGGAACAATGTGCCACCTCCTGCTAGTCCGAAGAATTGGCTGGTGGCGACAACCAAATGGTTTGGATTGAAAGGTGAAAATCTAATGCTGTAACCATGTCTGTTTGGTGTTAAAAAAGTCGCCATTATGTTTTTTGATATTGTAAATGATGCATTGTTCCATATATTTTATATAACTTCACTTATAAACGTATAAGTGTTTTTTTTACATTTGTTGTGTTAATGTTTAAAATATTTCGGGAGAATTATAACCTCGGCAATCTCATCATGCCACTTGGATGTTTTGATTGTCATATTACGTCACTGCTTTAGGCGATTTCTGTTAATAATTTCAATGTAATAAATTTTAAAAAAATTGCAAATAAAGCACGAAAATCAATATTTTTTTTCTATTTTAGAAAAATAAAATTTGTTTTCGTATTTTTACTATTTATTTCCCGAAAACGATCACTCCTAAAGATTCTTAGCTATTTATGAATAAGCGCGAAAGGGGTTCGCGCGAATACGACTCTTTCGGTCAAAAAAATTTGATGGTGTCAAAACATTAGGTTAGTGCTTTTCTCATATTTTGCTAAGGTCTACTATTTTAGGCATCGGTGGAATTTGTTGAAATTATCTTAGGAAGTTCTCTATTGTTAAATTTGGGTGTACAAGCAGCCGTGAAAATCCTAAGCGACAGAACTAAACGAACAGAAAATAAACAAGATTATCATAATTTACTGAAAACTACAGATAAGCATGGTCATGAATGCAGAGAATTACATATTCAACAACAATTACAAACTTCACCCCATCAGGTACCTTACTTACAAACCAATATTTGCAGTATGTCTATTAGAAGGCCCAAAACAGTTCTCTCGTTCAGTGTCAAGAATCCCCTACCCCGCTGGTGGATCAGGATTACTAATTTTTAAAAATTATTACACATTGACGTTGCATCAGTAACACTAGAATCGTACTAGTTTGAATATGTTCATAAATTTTTAAATTAATCTACTAAGGATGCTTTGAAATAGCTTCGAATAGCAATTACACCAAAGGGGTACATTACAAGTTGAAAGGTTAAGTTAAAGCTTGATATAAAGGTATGTTTTTTAATTGCTCAAATCTCTGATTGAACAGTTGTTAGATTTATATAATACATATTTGTGTTGCCTGAATTGTTCCAGCAAATAAGGGTCTTTTGCCCCAATTATAAAAAGATGTTCTATCAAAGGTTAGACCACACCCAAATACTCCTATGTAACACCAGCATGTTCCAGATTTTTAATTTCTTTTTGCCATCTGCAAAGTGTTATTATATTAAAATTTATCGAAAATCTTAAACACGACAAATTATTAAATATTAATATCAATATTAGGTAATGCATTTTTAATTTTGTACAAAACAATAAACATGACGATGGTTATGTGAAATCGGCTGATAACAGGCCCAAAAATAATTTTATTGTCCTTTTCACACATCAGAATTAAGCCTTGTTCAAAATGATCTTACAAACCCGTTTCGTCACCAAAAAACGCGTGCTTCAACACGAGAATAATAAGTATTAATAAAAGACAATAATCCAATGTAAAATTGTTTTTATTCTCGATAAATTAGAAGGGTACATTTGGGCTTACGACTATTCAACGTCTTACAAAATTAAAAATCTATGGACTTATTTGGATGTAATACGATGTAACAATCGCGATATTAAGCTCGTCTTATATTCAAGAATGATAACAATAACAATGTGTTAGGGACAACCGACAAGATGGGATGACAATCCAATTCTTTCGCATTTATCATGTGTAACGGGGTCTTTAAGGAGGAAATTTAAATATTTTAGGAAGTAACAATAATGTTTAGTTTAAATTAAAAACTGTAACAAAATATATCAAATTTATCAAATTTTAGGGAGATACAACAATAGACAACTAAAAGAAAAAACAAGATAGACCGTCAATACATACTTTCACCTATTTTTCAAGGGTTTGCAAAAGATTCTAATATTATTCCTTTGGTTTTACCCACCGACCCCTACAAATAACTCTTTCGCTTTCTAAAAAGAGTTACCCACTAGTTTTAACTTCTTTAAGTGGAACAAGAAGTGGCGTTGGTAATTCTTTCAGGAACAAATGTGCAAGCGATGGAACAATATCTGCGAGATAACGTTAAATTAGAGTTAACTGGTTAGATCTTAAAAAGATGAATTACAAAGAAATAAAAGATTTGTTCCAAAGGTCTTCAAAATTAGGCTAAAAGTTTAATTAAATGAGATTTTAACTATTTGAAATCTCAATTATATTTGACTATTGTAATCCTTTCCAAGACTCTTTCATAACTTCAAGTTTAAATTAAAACATAAGTTAAATAGATTCAAGCTAATGCATAAATACTACATACATAGTTATATATTTAGTTACGATTTTACTAATAATAAAGATTACATAAATATTCTAATAAATAGGAGGAATTAGCGATATTTTTTGCCTTCATTACACTATAGCTAACAGGAACCAGCCTGTACGTTTCTTTACGATGACTAGATTAAGGGATATCGACCTATTTAAAAACTTACTCGATTCTTTGACAGTTATGGTGAAAAACTTGATAGTACTAAATAAGATAATTAATCATTCAAGCTTTTCCAAATTTTTACGAATGTATAAACTCATATTTTACTATAGCAAACGCGGTCAAAAGATGCAGTAACAACACTGGTTCATTGTGCATCCATTGTCCGCGTCTACTATAAATAACCAATATAGGAGAAAAGTCCCTATAACTGTCAATTTTTAAAATTAACTAAGTTAACAAGTCGCTAATAACTGTAAATATAAGATCATTATAATTATCCGATAACGTTTTGTAGATTCATAGCCATGGCAGCCCCTTTCGCGGCATCCCCACCAGTTGTAAAGACCAATGGGAGTAGATAGAATTGCTGCACTTCGTTCTGTAAAACTTTATTCCGTGATAAACCAGATCCGTTGCCGACAATCCGACTTATGTTAGCTTTTGATAGCATTTCCCTTGACATCATGCTAGAAACAAGAGAAATCATCTTGGTTACTTCATTTGCGTACTAAGTCGCGTTAATTGTTGGTTTACCCGTGTAAATTTTCAAGCAATCCATGACATAGCGCACGAAAAACTTGACCCAAACCCAAATTCCCTATGTTTATATTACCGACAACAGCTCCTGTCTCCGTTAAGTGGCGCTCACCTAGTAAAGTCGGTTGGATTTTCAAATCGGACACTGCATTTTCGTCCATGCTTAAAGCTATAATTTTCTCCCATACTTTAGCTGTAATAAAACTGGATTTAAACTAGAAATAAAATTAACAAAATAAGCATTTACATTGAGGTACTGAGAAACCCAACTCCATCGTCCATTGCTGCAACATTCTAACAAAAGTGGCTAAAACGTTTCCGCCATTCAATGAGGCCGCAACAGCTAGATATTGGTTATGGAAATAAGGATAGTACTCAATTGGTTTCGGCGCTGGCGCCTCATCCACTATTGGTTCGAAATCTTGGGCTACAAATGCCATTTGTGCTGAAGTGGAAATATTTAGAACGGCATCGTTGATGGATTCTATGGTTGCCAATACTGAGCATTGTAGATCTCCTAAAGCGACACCTACAAAATAATTGGGATTTTTTTAAGAACCTTGTACAGTTAGGAATGTTGATGTACAGGGTTTCGCAAAAGTTTTATAACAATAATACATTTGGCAAAATTGAATATATATCTTACTGATTGGTGTGCCTTTAGGTATCGTATGCCAATTATCCGCTAAACATTCGGCAATTTCCCCACTATTTTTCACATCCGGTAGTAGAGATATGGGAAATCCGGCTTCTTCCAACAATTCAGAATTCCAACAAACGTTTTTACAATCAAAATAACCCCAACTGGCAGCGTTTTGGACCGACATCACCGGTTTTTCTAAATTGCAAAGCATAGCGACTGCAAAATCTTGGATCGTTCCAGCGCAGTTGAATTTTGTACACTTTTCCGGTCTAAAATCCAACATCATAGCTTCAAAATTGAGAATTGGGAATCTTTGATATAATTTAAAGGGCTGTATAGGTGATACTAACTTATGTTTGGCCATCCAAAATAAGGTTGCTGTTCCGTAACCTGTGTTTACTGGTAGGTGAGACTTGGCTGGAGGCAACGAAGAGATAAATTCGGCATCGCACCTATTATCCTGCCAGGTATATAAGGCTGTCACTCTATCTTGAATAACGTCGTATCTAACTAAGGCTCCATCTCTTTCTATTCGCTCCCATGCTAATTGTTGCTCCGAATTGTTCCACAGCATGACACCGTGCATTTGACCGCAAATGCCGATTTTCGTAATCTGTTTATTATGAAAAATTTGTTGAAGGAATTTTGTTCTAAATATCTTTTTTTTATATGCTTTAACATTTGCGCATGCTTGTTTTGCTTTGTTTTACATGCTCAAACATAATAATACTAATGGCAATAATAACAAAGCAAATTTCTATTACCTTAAAGCATATAAAAACACACGGTGTGGTGATGTATAATTCATAAATATACAACGAAAGTAATGTCAAAACTTTCCCTTTCTTCAGCAAATTGAGCGTTAGGCATGTAAAAAATATCACAGCACATCCAGGAAGGCGCTATAAGATCATTGTCTTCCCGCAGTTTGAAATAAGATCCTTTAAAATGTAACCAGACCCCCGCATCATAAAATCGATGTAAAGCCCAACCAAAATAAACTCTACGATCACTTGCTCTAACGTAAACAAAGCTTCTACTTTCTTGCGCAACAAATTTCCATCGTTCCATAAACATCTCAAGATTCCGGTCGGGTTTATTGAAACATATACGAGCTAAGCGATTGAATTTGTTTGAATTTCGAGTCATCGTTTTCGATGCCTTACGAGATACGAGGTACGGCTTTTTGCATTTGGAAGTTTCAGGATTTTTCGCGTGAAAATAAACAGTGTGACGTGGAAATTTATGATTTTCATAATTCTGTAAACAATTCCCGGATTATTTATAGCGTGAAGATGAAATTTTCGACAATATCTTGAAGATTTTCGGCGTTGATGTGTTTTTTGGATGACGTCAAATTCTTAGTTTGAATTGATTGAAAATCTACACGCTTAGTGGAGGTTTTGTAGGAAGCTTTTTTTAATGTAAATGGAAAAATGGGAAGATAGATGTAGTAGCAATTTTTATTGAAACATTGTCGCCACTCAATAAATTTTGATCATCTTTCAGTTAGTCTTTATCATTTGCTATCAAATTTGGTATTTCGTCTTTTTTTATAATTTCGACAAAAAATAAAACACAAACTATATAAATCTAAATAAGTATGTTTTGTTGTATGTACAAATATATACAGTATATCAGCCTGGTTGTAATAAATTTATTCTAATCATTGATAAAACACGAAATTAAAACGAGTCATACGTTCAGGTGGGATTAACTGGTCCTTTTTTCATTAATTCCTGGGAAATATTGAGGCCGTATTTTTAGATTTACACCTCCAATAAATTCGTGTAAATATTTAATGAACATCCGACAACAAAATCGATACACTACACTTGCATATCCCCCTTTATTACTTTAGAGAAATAAAGTATATGAGAAACTTTTGATCAGTTCAAATACCAAAAACCAAAATGATAATATTAAAATTTAAAGCATTTACCTGTCTCAATAAATCCTTTGGTAACTTAGCAACGCAAGTATTGAGTGCAGATATGATTTTGGGCACATCCTGTTTGTTCCCATCAGTTCCTTGGTCACTAGGCACGTTTGACTGGGTGTCCTTGTTTTGTTTTGCAACGATTTCGTTATTTTTGGTGTTTAAAACTATTACTTTGACGGAGGTGGTTCCAATATCGATGCCCAAGACGTAATTGTTATTGTTATCAGCCATTACTTCAAGTTCAGACTCTCTATAATTATAAGAGGAACATGTTTTAAAGGAAATTCTATTTGATGTCTTCGAAGTCATTTAAGTGTTCAAGTATAACTCACAAGTTTTATGTGCGGAACTCATTTAAAGAGAAGGAAGTGGTGAATAAGCAGCACATAAGTATCGGCAACCTCCGCACTACGCAGGTTTAATTAATTTTATAATAATTAATCCGGATTAATTATTATACAATTAATTAAAGTTGTGTGATACGGAGGTTGCCCGATACTTATGTGTTGTTTGCCATACTACGCCGCAGTCCTTGTTATCATTATTTAAGTGGTGAATTATTAGAAGAATATTAACAATGCATTCGTTAAGGTTTTGTTTGAATTTAAAGAATTAGGTAGCATTTATCAACCAATTGAATTCTGGTGTTAATAGCCATAATTGTACAATTTGGTTTACAAATTATACTCACAGGGTTTATTATTATTATTATCGAGCGATGTGGATTCATATCCAATTACTTTATAGGATCATCGTATTCAATTTATTGTAATTTATTGTAATTTATTTCTACCAACTAACCAGTATGGACGCAAATAAAACTAAAATAGAACTACTATTGTAATTGCTTCAGTAGATTTTCTAGGAGTCGATAAGACAATGTCAAAGCCGCAAAGGATTTAGTTGACCATATTTACGAGTTTAATTAAGCGATGGCCAATTCACGACGTGAAATGCACTTTGCGCGGAGAAAGCAATCAATGAAATCAATCGCTTCGGGACGTGTACAGACTTGGTCGAATTAATTTTCGTTGGTCGTTTTAATTCTAATCATAGATGCAATTTACAAATGCACGATTGCCTCGCTATGTTTCCTTTAATTATATTCGTATTCGTGCTTGCGACGGTGTTCTTCCGCCGTTCTTTGCAATACCAAATGATCAATTTAAATGACGCAGCCTACGTACACTATCAACATTTGTACAAATGGATCTTTCCAGGACGAGCCGCGAGCGTTTAATAGTTCTATTATTTCATTGCTGGAAATTACCTACGATACCACACGTAATTTGTCCGTTGATGGTTGATATGGAGGAGTAAATAATTTTTTTTTATATTCTTACATTCTTTGCTAATTAGGTTGTTCCTACCGCTTACTCTTCTATAGATGATAGATTCTATAGAAGAAAGACCATTATTAATTGGAGTTTCTTATATAAGTCATTATGAAAGAAATTCCACAACCTTAATCCCCGCAGAAACTAACGGTAAGAAATTCGTGAAACTCCCCTTTCGCAGCATTTCGAAAGGTGAAGATATGAACGTATGTTTTGGTTTGCGTAATACACTTAAAAACCCTCTTCGAAACGGCCGTCTCGGATTAATTAATTAAATTTGTGTGGTGCGGAGGTTGCCGATACTTTTGTGTTTATCAGAAATTAATTTTTATAATGCGTCAGGGTCATGTTTTGTTATATTAAACGTGACCCTAAAATAAGTAATATTTCGTATTCGCTGTGATAAGTTATATCTCAATCTTTTTTAAGTTATAAACTTTTATGGTTGCTGCTAAAATTTTGCATGCACACGCCAATAAATTGTGTTCAACGAACTCGCCAGTTAGTCGTTTTGTTCGCTTCGCTCGCTCGGCTTATAATTTGGTAAAGAATTACTTTACTGACTTGCTATATAAATAACTATTATTTAAGTAATAAAAAAAATTGTAAAACACTAGAAAAAAATTGAGTTTAAAATTGGAGGTACAATCACAGACAGAAATTCTTCCTTTCAAGATCACCCTTGACTGAAATAATGTTCGATCGCATGATAATATGTAATTGTGAAAATGGTCTCTTGAATGTGCTTTGGCGGCCTTAATAACCCTGAAATTATGTATACCTGCTCTCGTTATCGTACAAGTAACTGGAACTTTTAGCGATTATAATCTTATCCTTTTATCCATTTTAATCCAATTTAATGAGTTGTAAATGAAAGGGATGAAGCCTCTGAATTCTATTCTTATTGTATGAAATTAAACTGGGACTAATATAGGATATAGGACGTCACTAAGCTTTTTTGTTTGTCGATAGAATAAATGTCTGCTTTGGTATATTATTAATTTAGAAACGGAAAAAAATCTAGTAAAATCCACCCAATGGAAAGGCGTCCACTCCTAGAATAGAATAGCGACTTACGAACATGTTAGAATTACAAAAGCCGCAATTAAAAATAGAATTATAGATCTACCTTGAGGTATGATTCACGTGTCGCAAAACCTTTCTAGCATTCCCAAAACATATTTCCGTCACGCGCTTCCTGTATAGTTGCATGTTTTCACGTACACATTCTAAGAACACAAAACGGCAACAATTGTAAGGATTAATCTCGTGATTGCAAGGCGTGTGACATGTGACTAAACAGTTGCTATTTATTTTTTATTTTTTTCCTACATTTTTTGGCACTAGTGCACCTCTTGTATCATTCACCTATGATTTTTCGTAATCTGTGCACACTCGAAATGTTGAAGTAAGCATAAATTCGAAGTTTGCCAAGTACTTGATAAAAACGCTGGGAAAATTAATGAGATCGTTATTAATATTTCAGCTAGTTTAATGGGATATTTTTAGGTTTAAAATACTTGTCTAATTGAATTCAAATGCATGTAGAGTTAGTCCGATGTTGAAAATCTAATGTGCCCAGAAAGTTTATAATATTACGTCTAAATAAAGCAGTACAATGCCTATTACGTTATATTTGAAACTAATTTAAAAATTGCTATTAGCAATTTCCAGAAATAATTGAATACTTGCTTTTTTGAATACATTGTTATTATTATGTAGGTAACCAAAGTTTTTTTTGAATTGGTACAAAGCTAAGTTCAAATTTTGCACCCGTTTTCTAAGTATTAATGACTATTTGGATTTTGAATTTGATCAGCGTTTATTAGCCAATGAAGGACTTCACCACCTGATTAGTGTAAAGAATCAAGTTTAAAGAACAGAATGGATTTTATAGTGGTGCAATAGTACCGAAACCGAAAGGTGCTTCCGGATACAATACGCAGGTTACAACAAACGCTTCGGCAGAATTTAGGCGCGACTCGTGTAGTATATGCTGGAGATAGTTAGAGTTGTATATAACCTAATATAACCGTTTGTGTAATTAATTGAATTGATGTTAATAACAAAGCGGAGCGGGTAGTTTTAAATTACCATCAAACTTTTGACTTATAAAGTTATAAAGTTTAAGTGAAAAATTACCAGATGCGATAATAAAACACAGCTATCCGCATATCTATTAGGCGCCCTTTTGTTTCATTAAAAATGACTTTTTAATATAATATAATACTAGTAATGTCCAACACACTATAAAAATCCAGGTACAGGACGATGTTAACAGAGACGTTAATACTTGACAAACCTTGAGCATTGATCAATAATAGCAAGGACTGGGGCGTAGTATGGTAAACAACATATACGTATGGGCAACTGGGTAAATCCATGAAACCAATAGTTTCAGGCATAGACTTACCCATGTACAAACTGTCCAAATGGCTAGTAAACGAATACAAAAATTTACCCATTAAAGTCTTGTAGTAGAAAATTCATTAGATTTTGTAAATAAAGCAAACAATATTAAACTAGAAGATGGGGAAATTTTCGATGTTTGTTCATTCTTCCCCAGTGTACGGATCCCTGAAACCATAGAGCATTTGGATGAGCTTCTAAAGCTCAACAACATTGAAGATGCCAAAGTAGCAGAACATAAAAGATTAACTTCACTCTGCATGAAGCAAAATTGCTTTCAAATAGAGGGCAGGTATTATGAGCAATTAGAAGGTACAGCAATGAGGCAACTCTCTGTCCCCCTTCACAGCCAACTTGTTCATGAGCAAATTTGAAACATATTTTCCTAGAATTTGGCTTAGGTACGTAGATGATATTTTCACGGTTTTTTATACTAAGTAAAGTAATATTCTGGATTTCCTCGTGACCCTCAATTCAAAGTTTGAAACTATTAAATTCACAGTAGAAGAAGAAGAAACCATTGTGGACAACACAAAATGGCCGTGATTAGATTCTTAATTAATAGATTGGTTAAATTCCCTTTAAGTAGAAATAGATTTAACAAAGAACTTAAATTCATAAAAAACGTAGCTATTGATAACGGTTACTCTTCTATAGAGGTCGATCGCCTGCTTAAGAGAGTCCAACATAGACTATATGTAAGAAATTCCACGACCTTGACCCCGGTAGAAACTAACAGTAAGAAATTCCTGAAACTCTCCTTTCACAGCATATCGAAAGGCGTGAGTAAGATTTTGAAGGGTCAATATATGAATGTATACTTAGGTTCACGTAATACACTTAAAACCCTTCTCGTTAATCCTAAAGATAAACCGAAAATGGAAGAAAGGTCGGGAATTTATAAAATTGCATGTAGTGACTGTAATAAAGCCTATATTGGTCAAACGAAAAGAGCGATAGAAACTAGATTCAAAGAACATATAAGGAATTATCGCTATGGCAGACTGGACGCGTCTGGTGTATCACAACATATAAATGAAACCGGGCATAGTATTAAATTAGAAGACTTGAAATTGATTAAGAATGTAACTTCGCCGCGAGAATTAGACGCGTACGAGACGGTTTACGTAAAAAGTAATAAAAATTTGATGAACAGAGAGAGAGAACGGATCGTTGCCGTACTCTGTCCTTCTTGACCTTTTGCAGTAGGGTGGCACTTGTTTATATTTTGGGTTATAAAAGAGACCTTCCCGTTTATCTGTCCATGTCGTAGTTTTAGGCACTTGTAAACAATATTTTTCTCGGAAGAAGGGATAGTACATGCATGTTTAGTTTTAGAAGTTTCTCGCATAATTCGGTTACCGGTTGATGATGAGGACCATTAGTGCCCTGGAAACGGCTGTCCCGGATTAATTATATAATTAATTAAATTTGTGTGGTCCGGAGGTTGCCGATACTTATGTGTTGTTTACTTTTGGCATTGAGCTTAACATCATTTAGACTGGAATTCTACTTTGATTAAAATTGGAAAATTAAGATCAATAACTTAAAAAAAAAATTAAATGGGTGATAACGACATTAAAAATGCGTATTTCTTATAAAGAAACCCCGTATAAGTAGAACACGAATGAACAGAAATCCATGTATTTTGTTTGAACAGATGTTGGGAAAATAGTTCTTCTAGAGAAAAATGTAAAGAATTAATAACTAAAATATACATAATAAAGTAATTAGAAAATTAAGGTTAAACAATGTTAAAGTTTTAACTCTTAAAGACACTTCCCATAATAAAAGATAACTTGATATAATCCTTGCCAGAACACATGAACATCGAATATGGAACTTCCTGTAACTTTTCTTCATCATAAATACGTTCTATCTACCACACGCGAATCTCAATTTGTCAGTTACATAATATATAATCCCTGCTGGAATCAATAAACACGATATTTCGAACAAATACAAGTTCATTATCGGTGTTTGCTAGGCTCGTGGCTTCGGTTTACCTTTTGTCATATCGAGCGTTTGACGTATTCAATCGCGGTATTATCATTATCAATTGTGTCGGATTTTTTTGTGAGTGAAATGTTCGAATTGATTGCATAATCACTTCACACGATCTGATAACGCGGTGAGAGAACATTGTTTTTTCTGGCTACTACACCTTTAACAACAGATGCTATACAAACTTGTTAGCTGCTGTATTCTTTCGTTAATACTGATAATGATAACGGTTCACCGTTCAAATTGATTTTGGGAAACTGCTGATATATGCATGCCATAGAGGTATTGAACGATGTAATGGAAAAAGAATTCACAGCAATTGGTCGTTCTCCATAGACATGCTGAAGTTTTTGCCCAAATCTCAATGGAGGAAGCTTTGAAATTTCAGCGATATATGTGGTCTGAAAATTCAATGAGCTCTGGGTCATTTGATTTGTCAGGTTGGAGCACTTCTTTAGGATTAATAATGATTGAGGATGACTCAAAAACAATTCCCAATTCTTGACGCTTCTCCTTAAGTAGTTAAAATAATCAGCTGTATTTCCTTTCTTTTATCTTTTAAGAGACACATAAAAAAACTTGGTTTAAAAAAATGTAAACAGTTGTAAAAAAATATTTAAGGCGATGATATTCGAATGTGCCGTCCACGTGTACAATCAACGGACTGCTTGCTTAAAAACCGTAAATTTATGTTACAACTGACACTACCATCTTGTATTGGACATTCTGATCAAAAAATTTTCTTGAAGGACTGTTTGCGCGTCAAATGCATTTAAATATTGGTGTACATCAAATATGCATGTTGGAAGTTTGGGAAGTTTTTTTAGTTTATTGTGAGACAAAATGTTCTTTATGTATCTGATGTTGGTGGATATCAGTTTCGGTAAGAATTAATTAATTTTGCGGGTATTTGCTTAAAATCCGCTAAATTATGTTACAACTGACACTACCATCTTGTATTGGACATTCTAATCAAAAATTTTTTTTGAAGGACTGTTTGCGCGTCAAATGCATTTAAATATTGGTGTACATCAAATATGCACGTTGGAAGTTTGTGAAGTTTTTTTAGTTTATTGTGAGACAAAATGTTCTTTATGCATCTGATGTTGGCAGATATCCGTTTTTGTAAGAACGAATCAATTTTGCGGGTATTTGCTTAAAATCCGTTAAATTATTGTTCATTGTTTGCCAGATGAAGATCCTTCGATCGCACTATGTGATTATGGATCACTAGGTACTTTTGATATCGTAAAATGATCTCCAATCTCGATGAACACATTCTCATCGTGCAGCTCTAACACAGTTCGTCACTTGTTTTCTGGAGTGTAACTGATTTGAGTGGAGCAACAAACTCAAAAAGAAACTTAAACCGAAGTTTCTTTTTTTCAGAATGATAGAGGCGCTCCCCATATTTATTAATCAATTTTCCTAATTCGCTTTCGAGTTATTTTAAAGTTTTGTTTAATACATAATAAATAATAACATAGGTACAGGTTATTGAAAATTATTGCGGTGCAACTTTCTCTAATAAATTTCTTCTCCAAGTCTAAGTTTAAATAACAATTTTCCGAAAGAATTTCCAAACAAAGTCTAACTATAACCGGTTTTAAGACCATCTCAGAACTTTCCAAAAAAATAAATAAATAAATAAAAAAAAAGACATGAATGAATTCCAGAATATATTCTTCAAATTCATTTATGGGGCCACATCAATTAACGCCAGCGATAAAAATCACTTGGATGTTGTAAATATTTGGAAAATAGCGGATAAAAATGGTTTTATACTTCGAAAAAGAAAAACACGACCTTGCTCGTGATATTTATTATCTTATTTTGATAACATAAAGATGTTCTAGAGAGAGAAACCTTAAAGTTTTGAAAATAAGTGGCCTGTAAATCATAACTTTGTTTTTATGTGTGTTAAAAGCCTTTTAAATATAAAGCCGGTCCTTGATTTTTGTAGGGAAGTAATCGTAAAAATCTTTAATGTAGTACTCAAAAGGTTATTTGTGTTTAGCTGTAAATAATGCAGGTAGGTACTCACCTGATAGGTGCAGTTTTAATTCTTAATTCTAAAAAATCTAATTCTTTTTATTGTCGTTTCCAACAAACAAAACGATGCCAGTCTTTATACAACAGTTCTCTAGCAGAACGTATCGCCGCTGCTCCTACCATCGCACTGCCAAGAAAATTACAATATATCGGAATTTATCGCGATCCTTCCACACAGCCCATTACGTGCATGACGATATTGCGGATTTGTGTAATGGTATAATACGACTAAAGCTAGGACTATTGCACTTGTTCACATAACAAATATTTGTTGTGTACTCGAAATATTAATAGTCCACGTTTGTTATCGACGTGTCGTGCGGCGTTTTGCGTTATGGCACATCTCCATTCATCCACTTACACCATAACATTGCGTTTATTTTGCCGGTCCGTCGCCTTGGTAACTGTAGATTTTAAAGATCGAGTTAGCACAGGTAACGTGGATACGGGAAACAAGAGAGTGCGAGGTTACGTCATAGTTAGCCGATAAATTCTTGGAGCAACATAACCGTAATTTTTTAAATTTGGCGCGTTACGGAAGAAGAGAATTATTTATTGCTTTGTATTGAAATTATAATTGTGAAATTTGTAAAAAAACTAATTTTTATTATTTTTTTTAAATAATTTGCATTTAACAATGTAATTGCCTTAGTCAAAATATATTAGAATAGTGTTGGTAAAATATTTTCTCTTTGTAACAACTGCACATTTTCGAAAGAATTATTTACATCATATGTAGCATATATAGCAAAGAACACAAAAGTATTAGCACACTCTTCACCACGCAAGTTTAATAAATTAATTAATCGGGGCGGCCGTTTCGAGGATGTGTGGGACCGAATGATGTGAAAAACCTCTAAATCTAACATGCAAAAAAATACGGAAAGGCAGACAGAAAGATCTCTTGTCATTGTAGTACGCTCCAATAAATCAAATAGAACGGTGTACGACAACAGTCCGTTTTCTCTATTCTTCAAAATTGCTTCGTCATGGTCTAATTCCCGCGTCGAAGTTACGTTCTTAATCAATTTCAAGTTTTCTAATTTAATATTATGGCCGGTTTCCTTTGTGTGCTATACTTGACGATTCTAGTCTACCATATCGATAGGATCTGATGTGTTTCTTGAATCTGGTGCCTAACTCACTTTTTGTTTGAGTAAAATAGGCTTTGTCACAGATACTGCATGCAATTTTATAAATTCTCGACTTTTCTTTTATAGGTACTACTTTCTCTACAAATGAAGTCATGTCTGTTACATTTTTATCCATACAAAGTAGCATAGTTACATTTGTTCATTTAAAATTCCTACATATTAGGCAACCTTATATACACAGAGGAATATCTGTTGCGAATAATTGACCACATCTACATCCGCTTTGTCCGTCAATGTATACTGGTAATTTCATCAATTGCAAAGCAAAATAATTATCTGATTAGAAAATAATAGATGGATATAATATTAATTTTTATTTCATAACATAAAAAATGTCTAAATACAGTGGCGGTCCGCACCGTGAAGAGTTGCAAAAAACTAAACTTAGATATGCCTCAGAATATGTTCAACAATATGAATATTTATAAAGGCGTTGGTGTATTAATAGATAACCCCAAAATTAAAAAATACATGTAAAAAGTACGCATACACACAGGTTCACCATTTATACTCCAATGAGTAGGCGAAGAGACTCTTCATTTGCCTCACCTGTGCCGCCACTGTAAATGTTAAATATTGATTTAAACAGTAAAGAATGTACATACTTCTCTTGCAAAATGCATTACAGTAAATATTTTGTAATTACTGTAAATAATTTGTTATTATTGGTCTTACGATAGTACTGTTAATCCGCCAATTGGCGTACATAGTTTCACAGACCGCAGTAACATCGATTGTTATTGTGCCAACAATGCGCATCAGAGATAACATAGAGATATGAAGTCAACAAATCTGATACATGAAACGTCTGGTGAATTTGGAAATACATCCCTAAATTATCACACTTCCATTGCTGTGTTTGTCAGCGATACAATCTGGTACCAGGTCAAACTTATCCCTGCGTTAGTTTCAATGGATGAATGTGCGTACCTTTGCAGGTCTGCCAATAAAAGCTTCCACGACCAGCTACACAGCCATTTAAATTTGCTTCTTTAAAGCGTTTTCTTACAGTTACCACTGAAATTGCAATTTCATGAAGCACCCAAAACCTGCAAGAAAAATCATTTGCTGACTTTCCAAATGCCTATCGCCTCTGGTTGTAGTAATACATTCGCGCCCACTTTTCTTTGAATTTTTGTATGAACTAGTCTCCTGAAAACCTTTTAATATATTTGGTACACCACAACGTGAACACTTTTATCTTTTCGCTATTGTCGATTGAGATAAACTAAGCGATTTGGACATGAAGCATGTTACATTAATTAAAGCAAGCGCATTGAAACCAATCAAATTATTAAGAAAAATACTCAGCCATATAGTCTTAAGAATAGTTTCCTCCTAGAACGTTAGACATACATACATCAATGGCGAAGTACATTTTTCATTTCTAACCCGATAATTATGCAAATTATCCCAATAATATTTAATCAAGCGTAGTTGCTTTTGTAAATATGCATACCTGGAAATTTGTTTGTTTGGAACTTCTTGGAATTTTCCAGGGGTGTGACTAAGCCTGTATATACTATAAAGATAAATTTACATGATTTGAACATTTAAGATATTATCTATATGATTATAAACATAAATCTTGTGGTATAAATGCACATTCTAACATTCGTTGCTCTATTACTATTAGCCTGTGTTGCCAGGCAGTAAAATATTTCACCACCCGTTCGAATTTAAGGAAATTACGGAAGTATATGAATAGAAACACCAAAATTAATAAAAAATTATTTTATTTCATTTTACACAACTAAATAATGTTTACCATATTAAAGTTATTCGTATGTTCATCATTATTTATTGTATCGTATCATTTTTCTTGTATTTCTTTTGTTCTTTCTCCAGTAAAAATTTCTTCGTTACCACTATTAATACATAATTGCTTGTCAGATCCAAACAACATATGGCAATAGTTCGCAAAAGACTCTATTGTCTAGAGAAGTTCAAACTTATCGTAAAGTTATAAAGTTAAAAAGGCGTTCTTAAAGTACTGTCTATAATACATCGTTCTTCACTCGATATAGTACAAGTTTATTATAATCTTACATCATCATCATTATTGTAAACTTCTTAGTAATACAAGTATTTTTCGTTACATATAAGTCAAGTTATTAGTACTCAAAAAAACAATCGAACAAAAAAGAAACTAAAGTAATAAGATACGACTAGTAAGAAGATTCGCATAGCAAAAACAATCCTTTTACTAATCACTTACGAAAGTATTATTCAGTTATATTCCACTAAAGGTTGTAATAATCTGGGTCATATTTAAGGTTACATGCAGATATGTCTAATGTCATTAAATGAAAATGTCCATTCCTTATGATCATTCAGGAAACTAAACGCTAACGAACAACAAAGGACGATATAGGCATCATAGAGAACAATTGGGATGAATGAATTAACTTTGTACAATTTTCTTTAAGGATTTAATCTGCACATAAACTTATTTTTAGATATAACGCAAACTCCAAGTTAAAAAAATAATAAGAAAAGAACATTCACGAAATTAAAATGCTACTATTTCATTTCTTTGCTGTAGGCGTCCAATTCAGCGTCCAACTCTTCAGCCGTGGGTGCCACCTTCTTTTGATTACGAGGATTACGACCGCGAGCACCTGTGTACCATAAAAAAAATTGTAGAATAGAAAAATAGCAAGAAAGAAATGAAAATTTTAAGTAATTTTTCGAATTCTGATCAGAAACTCATACCGTGCTAATTATATTTATTTAGAAATCTGCCAATTTGACGTGTAATGAACAGTATTGGTAAATATTACAGCAATTTATGCACATTTTCAATTATCAAAACAACGCGAAAAATGAAACGTATTTAATTTTTTTTTTACATTATATAAACTGTTACTGCACTACTACACGTATGTTTCGAGTTTATGATTTTGGACTGTTTTTCGTTTACAACAAAAATATCGTTTGTCATATACATTAACTAAGTAGTAAGCAGGTATGTGTTACGGAAGTTTAAAGAGTAGAAATTGTTCGATATGGTGTTTACAAGAGTTATCCGTCGTTCAAAATATAGTGTGCTATGATACTAGTATATTGGGACAATACTGTAAGGTAATACCCTACTGTCGTGCACGGTATATGTACTACAAAATAGCAATAAATACAAGATTTATTTTCATTTTGCCTAATTTATCAACGGTGGCAGCAGAAACAACGATTCGATTTTCTCGTGTATTTTCATTGCATATCGTATACATAGTGTAATATACGCGATATACACGAGGTAACCGAGGCGTTGTAATTGACCTCCCTTCTACGGCGCCACCAACAATAAAAATTGGATAAAATCGTTGTTTAAAATCTTCCCTCAAGGCTAACATTATTAGATTAACCGCAAACAAATAGGCCGTGATAATAACTTTGATATAAAGGAAATTTATATGCAGCACTAATTAAAAAAGAAGGGTTATACAAGACTTTCTTTAATAACCCAAATGCTAATGCTTGCTATGTACTGAGTGTTATTACACGATATACGCCGTATTCACAATGAAATGAATAAATTCAGTTTGACTGAATTTTTCCCTTTCATCCCGAACAAAGTGTATACGAAACATACCGATAACCAGAAAAGTTGCCATTTTGGTAAACTTTTCGGATGAAATTATTCCATTTCATGTAAGCCTGCGTTCACTACGGTAACGCGAAAATAATGTAAAAATTCGACAAATGAGGCCAATAATTTGCTTTGTCATAACTTAACCTAAATTTATTGTAGTATCTGCCGATACCGACAATTGCTATTGTAATCCACCGAATTAGACAGAAACACTACATGATCTGGTTATTAGTTGTTTCTGCGGCAAACATACAAATTCAAAAACAAATGCAGAAAATAATATCAAAGTTTGATACGTATATAGTTTATATGCACATATATAAATACTACTTTATGACACCTACCTCTAATGGGTCGTCTACCACCACGTGGACTCCTAGTATTGCTAAATTTCCTATCACCCGGTCCACCACCTATCCTGTTTCCTCTCAGCACTGTTGGTATTTCTGATGTGGTCATTTGTATGTTCATGGCTCGTCCATCCAAAGGTACACCATTATATTGCTTCATTGCTTTGATGGCATCACTGCGTCTTTCGAATATTACGTCGGCGGTTCCTAAAGATCTTCCAGATCGGTCATAATGAACTGCAGCATTCTTCAAAGGTCCGAATTCGGCAAATAGTTCTTGGATATCTGAATCGGATACGCCAAAGTCTAAGTTTGAGACCAATAGTTTAGCTGGTCCCATGTTAGATTGTAAGGCAGCTCTAGCTGCCGCTACCTTTCTCGGGCCGTATCCTTCAAATAGATCATGTTTCCAAGCACTGTTTACGTCTCCCTAAAGAAACAATTGGATTGTTGTCAGAACCAACGTTCGTTGGGGCGAACATTTTTTTGTATTTTTGCTATGGCTATGTGATAGATACAGACAGAAGTAGAACAAAACACGTTTCACATTAGGTACTGTTGCGGTTCCTCATGTAAAACAGATTCTCAAATTTTTTACTTTTGGCTATTATGCTTCCTCAGCATGTAAAACAACAATTTTTAATTAATTTTATGTACTATGTCAAAATCAATTTACCCTGGTGTACGGTCTCGCAATTCCACCACCACGATTGCGGCCTCTTTGCACGCCACCAGATCTTTGGCCTCTGAAGCCGCCACCGCGGCGCGCACCGCCGCCTGACCGCATTCCTCCTCTTCCACCGCCGCCACGTTTACCGCCACCACCACGACGCGATTTGTTCGATTTTATTATATCGTCCAAACTCATTTCGATTTTATCCACCATTTTTAATGATCTAGTCTCTATCACAAGAACCCACAACAACTAGGATGGTATAAATCACAAATGGCTGCTCTGTGTAGTACGGGTGATAAACGCAAAAGATGCGTGCTTCAATGTTATTTATAACGGTGACGCCTGCGCCTTATATACAATTATGGAAAGTTATAAGCGACATCTGCAGGGTTACAATCTCATAATCCCTAATTCACTAATGAGATTTTTATGGCAATTCGAAGAATTAAAACCTTATCAAAGAGATTTATGTATTTGATTAATTAGAATTTAAGATTGCCTCTCTATCTGAAATTTAGGTAAATAAATAATACCTTGCTTCCGTTCTATTATAAATATTTATTTATTTGTAGATTGGCAATGAAAGATATAATTACAGCGGATTATTTGAATGAAATTTAAATAAACTTGAAATAAGATTGTATTGATTCTTAATTCTCATAATGGAAATAAAGAAAATATTACTCCTTTCTTTCAGCTAGATTAAATTTGTAACAAATAACGCAATAGCTATTAATATTAAAGTTAAATGAAATAAAAGTTATTTATTTGTATATTTCAATTGAAAAGAATATTTATAAAATACAATTATGGATGAATGCCTTCAGCTAAGAAGTTATAAATTTATAAACTAGAATAATTAAAATTCATAAGGAAATAGTTACAACTTAGTAATATCTTGTTCTTTCTTTTTAGAAATTGTGTGTATCCACAATATTTATTTTTTCTCATATTTACGTATGTAAATATGAGAAAAAATATTACATACAAACAAATTCTCTTAATAAATAGAATGATTTCTAATTGTTCGAGCGTTTGATCGAACGGTTCTTCAAATAGCAAGATCCTATTATAAAAAACGCCCTTGCGTTGCTTGAATTGTTCGATCAAACGTTCGAGCAAGTCAAACCCCAATAAAAATAAGCGAAACACCAGGAAAAAAATAATGTAAAAGAAGGAAGGCAAATAATATAATAATGCAATGTAATAGTTAGCAATTTTTAAATTCCGCGGATGATCCGCATGCATTACGTAAAGAAACTAGCGAATACGTCCTTTATTGCCGGAACTAAACCATCCGCCAAATTAAAATTTTTGTATTTTTGTAATGAAAATTTTAATTATTAAATTAAATTATGAATTATATGCATTCACCTGAGTTATAATTTTGCAAAGTAGAATTATAGTATAATTATAGTAGAATTAAAGTTTCATAAGGAAATAGTAGAATTTAGTAGTAACTTTCATTTTTATTTCGAAATGTTTTTACCTAAACATAAAAAAGGATATTACTACATACAAAATGTTTTAATAAATAGAGTGGTTTTTAATTGCTCGCAAGAATTTTAAATCGCTTCCATTCACAGAAAAAAATGCATTTGCGTTGCTCGAACTGTTCGATCAAAGATTCGAGCAATTAAAAAAAACACCGAAAATAGAAACTTGATATTGGCATGAGAAGCTCGTTAAGCATTAAAAATGGAAAACTAGAACAAAATCAATGCTGCTTGCATTCTAGAAATGTTTTAGGTTGCTCTAAAATCTATTTTTGACTACAGATGTATTGATTTTTATGTCTTTGCTGGTGTTTTTCGCTACTTTTCAAAGGATGTTGAAATGCTTTTTTAAGCTTACTATATATTCGAAATCGTCGGTATTACGAGTATTTTCTTCCTTTTATTGATTTATTACTTATATAATTACATAATTTGCGTTTTATCAGGTTTTTGGGGGTATTCTTATCAGCTTTAAGATTCTTAGTAGTGTGATTCGTGCTTCAAAGAATTTTCCATGTGTAATTATGGCAGTTTCCGTAAATGGCAAATGGCATCGGATGCACTCAGATGCATTCAAGATTTGACAGCTGTATAAATTAAATACAAAAAACGGTATTTTCAACATTTTTATTTTTTGATTTTTTTCCAACGTATTTTTTGTAATGGAAATATTTCGCACCGAGGATTTTTATATTTTCGTAAAGGAAAGTCTGTCGCTATGGTGGGATCGACATACAGGTTCATTCATACCGAAAACAGGTATTTAATTTAATTTTTTATTGTGTTTGTGTTTGGGTCATTTAATTATATGGATTCCATTTCGTAGGTTGGGATCTTACAGATGCCGACGATCCCGTTTGCTTAGGCGTATGCTATGGGATAATCGGAATAGTAGATAATCCTTCAGTTTTTGATACGAGATTATTGTTAATCAAAGAGTCTGCATCCGTTGGACATCTTCATGGTAACCATGAAGTGTTTAAGATTAAATCAATTGCTTTCCTTAAGATGGACGGAGAATGCGATGTACAATTACAGCCATGTCAAAAGCACAAAGGTATGATGCGTAATAAGCGTGGTCGCGAAAATCCGATATTCGATATACAACGCACTGTATCCTTGACGTCAAAAACTTTGGGAACATTAAAAACAGCCGGAAATGTTATTAAGACAACAACACAACAAGCGGCAGCGATGGCAACAGGCACACCAATTCGGCGTGATAAGGAGAGATTTGAAAAGTCGATAATTGAAGAATTCCATCGTATCTTTACCGATACAAATTCATTTTATTATTCGTACACTTGTGATATTACAAGTTCACTGCAGAGGCTGTGTAATCTTGAGAAAAAAGGTATCATTGATGGAAATGCCTTATGGAAGGTGGTTAATGATAAGTTTTTCTGGAATAAGCATATGCTAAAGTTGCTTATAGAATCGAATGTGAGTCGTTTGCTGTTAAATATTTTTTTGTTATTGAGAATTTGATTGCTCTTATAGAATCCATTATGTGATCCATGGATTTTACCAATAATTCAAGGTTATATACAAATTGAAGATTGTAAAGTAGAAATCGATAGTGATCTCAGAGGTATAAGAGATATTCCACAGTATGAAATATTTAAATTGTGTATTTTGTCAAGGCGCAGTAGATTTAGAGCTGGCACAAGGTAAGGACTTTGCATAAAAGATTTTAAAAAATTTACGTAGCTTTTCTAACGAAATTAAACACATTATATAATTTTTCTTAATCAGATATAAGAGACGTGGTGTTGATGAGAATGGGGAATGTGCCAACTATGTTGAAACTGAACAAATTATCCAATACCATCATCACGAAGTATCTTTTGTGCAAGTTAGGGGCTCTGTTCCGGTGTACTGGTCTCAACCTGGATATAAATACAGACCACCTCCAAGAATTGATAAAGGTAATAGTGACAAACTTCTTAACAAACAAAGGTCCATGTTTTTTTTAAATTTTAGGTGAAAGCGACACTAAAATAGCTTTTGAGAAGCATTTTGTTAAAGAAATTAAAACTTACGGTCCCATTTGTATTATAAATTTGATTGATCAGAGTGGAAAAGAAAAAGTCATATGGGATGCATATTCCCATCATATCTTCCAATATAATAGTTCATACATAACATATGTAACGTTTGATTTCCACGAATATTGGTAAGTTTAATCTTTATATTTTTGCGCGAATATAATAAACTTTTGATTTCAATTTGTTTGAAGCCGGGGAATGCATTTCGAAAATGTTTCATTGTTGATCAACAGCATAGCTGACATTATAAAGGATATGAATTATTGTTGGAGAGATCGACAAGGTCATATCTGCTCACAGGTAATTAAAACATTTTATAACTAACTGGAAGGTTTCAGTCTCTGCTTGACATTGTATATGCTGATGTATATTAAGTTCTAAATTTGTTACTTCTGTAAATAGGTTGGAGCTTTTCGCACCAATTGCATCGATTGTTTAGATAGAACCAATGTAGTCCAGGTAATCACATAATTGATCTTCTATTACGATCATTTTAAAGTGAATGGTTTTAGACAGCTCTTGGAAAAGCTGTTATGGAGATACAGTTTTGCAAGTTGGGGTTGATTTCACCGGAAGGAAACATACCGGATACGATAAAACATACTTTTCAGCTCCTTTGGGCCAATAACGGAGATACTATCAGCAAACAATATGCCGGCACCAATGCTCTGAAAGTAAGTTGATAAATACAGCAGGAGAAGAAGCGGTTACACTATGAGATACTGTTAAATTTTATATTATCAGTTTTACTATATTTCTTTCATTTTTGGTACAAAGTTTCTCTTCTAGTTTTAGTTACTTTCTATATATCGTAGAGGATCATTACTGCAACACTAGCCAAATTGTACGGACGGATATTAAGTTTAATGTTTTGTATTTTTAGGGCGATTATACAAGAACTGGGGAACGTAAATTGGCAGGCATCATGAAAGATGGAATGAATTCGGCTAACAGGTAAGATAGGATACAATCGAAACACATGGTTACTATTTTCCTGTTGTTTATTATTATTTTTTTAACATTCCCTTTTCAAATTTGCCGTTAACATTTTGAATTAGCTATCCCTTTCCACCCATAATAATTTCGGTACTGGATGATTTTGTAGATACTATAAGAGTCACTTTACGGACTCTTTGCGTCAGTGCTGTCTCGATCTGATACACGGCAATCCCGTGACCGAATCAGACGTGCAGGACAGTTGGTCGCACCTGAGCACGGCCGGTAACATTGCCAACGAATTAGTACCATTGGCCCAGCCGGCGTACCTACCGCATATCGCCCTTGCGCAGGAATTCGAATTGGCGAACGCGATGTATTACATGTTTAGGTCAGTTGAATGCGATAAGTGGCGCACCATTAAGAAAAAAATGAAGCTGTACACGTTCTAACAGTGTCCATTACCATGGTGTTCTTCTTGAACGATTAATAAAATTAATACATTTTACCTAGATCGTCGTTTTTTGTTCTTGGGTAGTTTCTGACATTTTACAGGGTGTATTCGAAATATGGAAATTGGTGGTCAAAAGTCGCTAGAAATAAGAGAGAAGGACTTCTAAACAAAATTAGTTTGACATAGATTTAATCAAAGGAACTTTTTGCGATTTTTCATATTAAGCAACTGTAAATCTTTAAGCTTATGAGTAATTCTGCTAAATTTGCCTTGACATCAATAATAGCGGGCGAAACCTCGTATTTTTATACGGAAGTATTTCTGAGATACTGTATTATCAGTGATTAGAAAATTTTACCCTGTAGGCGCAATTTTTGCAAATCTAGAAGGTTTAGCAAAATATCCCCCTATCGATCCTAATAGCTTCAAATGTTCTAAGATGTATAAACCTTTGAAATTGTTACAGATTGAGTAAGTTGATAGAAATGCTTATTCTGCAGAGGAATTCACCATAGAATAAGAGAAACTGGTAGCTCATCATTCTAGGGCTTATGATTTTTTTATGGAACATCTAAACTACATCACCTAAAGAGTTGCAACGACTTAAGTACAATTACTGCTACCTTATTGTTCCAAATTTTAAATACACCCCGTAAATAATTAGCCCTTTGTTATAACTAAGACATATTTCAAATAATCAACATTATGTGCCTCAGAGTGTTCAGACTTTAGACATATAATAATTGGTAACCTGCTATTATCGTTTATTAACATAAATTGACCCTCTTCTAAAATTGGCTCTGTATTTTTTCTTCCAATATCCTTTCATTACATATTGTATATTGTGCAGTTATTGCTTTTTAAAATTCCTAATAAATTTCGATTATCAATTTAATCGTTATTTCATTTAGCTATTCATTTAAGTATTATTGATTGACAACTTTACGTAAAAGACACAAATTTCTTGTGTTTTTCCTGCTTTTTAGGTATTACTTAAGTCGGTTCAAAGATTCAGCAAGGCAAGGAACTATAGACCTAATGCTTGGTAAGTAGTTCTGTTATGAAATTACTCATTTATGGCATTAAAATCTCATTGTAGGTAATACTGTGGAACTTGAAACATTTTCTGATCCGAAAGCTGGTCAATATGATGAGGATAGCGGTGCCACTGCTGAAAGAGTGAAATGGTTAATTGAAGATTGTAAAAAAATGCTGATCAATAATCCTGAATTAGTCCTGGGTTCATGGGGTCTAATCAATGCTGATCCATCGACAGGAGATCCCAACGAAACCGAAATGGATACCATCCTAATCTTAACTAGGGATTCCTATTTTGTTGCAGACTATGACGATCAAGTTGATAAAGTTACCAAATATCAAAGCGTTCCCCTCAAGGATGTTACGTTGCTTGAAAGTGGGGTGCCCGACACTGTAGTCTCCTTATTTAAGAGTTCCCGAAGCCATTATTGTATTCGGATAAATTATAAAGTGAATAATGTGGGCGGATACTATCATATGTTCAGATCAACCAATTTGAGGTTCTTCAATAACATGACGGTGGTCATTAAGAATGAGGAAGAGGAAATAGGTTTGTAAAAATGCTTGGAAGAGATATAACATAAATAAATCATGCACTTATTCTGTCATAGAATCATTAAAATCTATTTGCGAAGCTTTCATTGTGGCATTAGATATTGCAAGGGTGCCTCCTGTGAAGTATCATCCAGGTCACAGATTGGATAAGCGGAAATCTAAGGTGCTTACTGGTAGTAAGAATACCAGCATGTATTTGGACATTGTTGGTCTTCCTCAGTTAACTAGGAATGTTTCTGAAACTCAGCTTCTAGCCTTAAAGAATGCAGGTAATAGGTTACATTTTTTTCCATGCTATTTATGCAGCGTGCCCACTTGGTATTTTTTGTTCTGAAAAAGGTCTCCACGATAAAAAATATTGCGAGACAGGTTTATTTCTTAAATGGAGTGTATTACTGCGTTTTTAGATGCCTCTCTCTTAACTGACGAAATTATTTAAGATTTGTGTGAAATCTGTTTTTGTAAGATTTGGCTTTGTTTAGATGGACGTGAAGGTTGTAAGAAAACGCGATCTGAACAAGGTATAATTTTGCATCGTACGGGATTTGTCTCTGAATAATTTTTATCTGAAAAGTTTTTCCTTAAATTGCGACACGCTGCATGTTATAATATCGAGCCCGTTTTGAACTTCCTTCTCTAATTTAGGCGTTGAAAAGAGAAAAAAAGTTAAGTGGTTTCACCTGTGACCTGTGTGAATTTCCTAAGGATATGTGTCTTGGTAATACCCTTACTATTTGTTTCCTTTTCCCGTAGATGTAAACCCATTTTTACAAAAGAAGTAAGCCTAACCATATCAAATACATTTCAGGTACCAAAGCCTTATCGAACGTTACTCAGCAGTTTTCGAAATTAAACAAATTCAGTCCACGATTCAAAAGCAAATCAAAACAACCTAAATTTTCTATCGGCTTCTCTAAAGGTAACAATTATTCTTCGAGTGATTCAGAAGAGGATTATGAAAACAACATATTCCAACCACATTCCTCAGTTGAGAGTGGAGCCTCTTTGCGCTTTGATTCGAGCTCAAGCCTGGGCGATAAGAATTCTGCTGATGTTGAGCAGGGCATTGAGATTACTGAAAATTCTAATTTTGTGGACAAATTACTAAATGATAGATCAGAGACATTCCTACCGAGCGTTGGTATAGTGATGGGTGCCTCGAACGAGGTTCCCATTACGAAGAATCTTCTCGAAAAAAAGGATAGTCTTAATAGTAATGAGCATAGTTCACAAGTGAATAACATTCAACTTTCAAGCATCATGGACAATGTTACAATACAAAAGGATCCACCCGAGATTCAAGTGTCTGAAGATCAACAGAATTTAGACAAACGGCAACCTCCCACAAGTTTGAAACTCGACAGAAAATTGAGTCACTCTTCTGGGGAAGTCGATACAGGAACTGGAGATCAGATTAATGAAGATGATACCGAACCAAGCTCCATATTTATAGCTGGCGAGGTTAGATTCGACAAGCGTTCAAATTCAGAACAAGACGTCACTTTGAACATCTCTCAATCGCAGAGCGAATCAGCTTTGAAATCAAAATTAACCAATTTAACTAGTCCAGTAGCAACTGTCACTAAAGGATTGGTATCTCCACTAAGTAAATTAGCAAAAGGTGTGCAAAATTTAAGTGCCAACTTGGATCCTAGGAAAATAGCGGGTGGGGTTCGACAGGTCGGTGAAAGGGAGATGGAAGAGCATCGTAAAATGGAGGAAAAATGGAGGAATTGCAAAACTAAATTGATAGCATTGTAAAACAACAAAATTGATAGTTTATTTTTAACTTCAATTTATTTTGCTCTTAAAAAGTCTAATTTCTAGCGTTTTGCTTTTATTTATTTTTAGAATGTAGGTAGCGCTGGTTATTTTGACGTCCTACCCTTAGTAGCAGTGCAATTTTTAATGCTACCAATCGTGATTTTATTTAAAAAGAAATTTAGACTCTCGATATTTGTTTTTTTTTTTTTCGTTTTAAATATTTTAATCAAATTATATTAAAAAACTTAAAAAGAAAACAATTAAATCTAATCTTAAATATAGGCAATTACTAAATTAGAATCATGAGAAACACCAATAAATGTTAGGGAATAAATGAAGTAAACGTAAAAGACATAAGCTATGTAAATATATAAAAAAACAATTTTTTATCATTCATTTTAGTACAATTTTATTTATATTTATAACAATTATATTTATTGTCGTATTTATTTTTGAATTCTGTGTATTTTTGTCATCCCGTATTTATTTATTTATTCTTAGAAATTATCTAAAATTTACAAAAAAAAAACATTTTATATTTATTGAAGCTACATATATTAAGAGCTAAGCTAATCCATGCTGATTATATACAGGGAAACTATAAAAGATTGTCCATGTAATACATAAACATAGCGTATATAATACCATTGCAAAATATAAGCACAAATTATCCAACTAAGGTGAAAGAGTATTTAAAAGAGAATATGGTAGCTTTATCTTATAATATTTATATACAGGAAGTAAATAAGAAGCAATTCATCGCTTGCGTAAACTTGACATTTTCAACGTTGATATTTTGACATTTAGTAGTTGTCAAAATGCATTTAATGTGCTTGGGACGATATGATCTTTTATAGGTTCTGTTTTTAAAGTATTTCATTGTTCCTATTGTTATGAACATTTAACATGTTATTTGCTGTATGCGCAAAGCACATAGTCAAAGCGAAAAACAACACAACAATAAAACTGTAAACTGTACTTTTGCACGGCGGTGTAGAATCGAAAATGCATATCATACGGTCTTGATTTTTAAGCGTGATTCAATGTGTTCAATGAAAAATATGAATGTTATTATTTTTCTATATATCTTCAAGTATACTCAAAGCAAATTATATTATCAAGTTATTGGAAAAGTAAAAAATTACAGAAATTTGACAGATGACAGTTAGGGGAAGATTGTTGCCAACATTATACTAAATTCTACTACCAACTTATTTCAAAAATTATCTTGAGGCAGCTCACATTTCTTAATACAAAGATCTTTTTGAATATCTTAACTTAAGAGAGATACAGATTACGGAGGATTTTCTTATATATGCTTGCACCGGCCCGGTTTCGCTGGTTTTCTAAATTAATCTTATTTGACAACAATGGAATAAATTTTTCTTAGTATTAATTTCATTTATAAGCAATTTATCCAATGTAGTTAGGATAATTAGAAGAATTATAACAATTTCTATATTTTTCGAAGCTTATTTTGTTTGGTCATTTGATAATAGAATCGATGCTTTGGTCAATTCTAATTACATGTAAGTAAAAGAAAAGTCGAATAGAAGATTGCTTAGTGAATATTTTAGTCGTTAGCAAATATAATGCTCGTAGTTACCATATTTCATATTTCAATTCTCGATATATCTTCATTATATAGTATTTTGCTACTACTGTAAATGGAACAAATGAAGAAGCTTTAATTATAAATATATATAAAACATATAGGACGTATTAAGAAAAAGAGGCACAACAAATGCTTTCTAGATGAATCATTGTGATAAACTTGTTAGTTCTTAGTTTACGAATAGTGTAACATACAATGCATGTTGTTTTACAAGTTATGTGTAATGAAATCTTATTTACGAACGGTAGTCTTAGACTTGATAGGATTCAAATTTGATTGCTTTAAAAATTGATTTAAACAGTTGTTTAGTACCTCCTGTAATTGATACGCCACTGGAAAACAATTTGATCATTAACGTTGTTTAGGGGGTGAATGTTGTACAATAATGCTTATCGGGATAGAATGAGTATTTTACGTACTTATACTGATATAATTTTAATCGTTAGTTTTTAGTCCATGTTATTTATTTATTAGTCTAAATAGAAAGAACAAATCGAACAACAAAGAGGTCAATTACACAAATAGAAGAGAAACAAACGAGAATAAAATAAGGACATTCCTTAAGCCTTAGTAGTAGTATGTATATGATGCAGGGTTGTACCAGAAAAGTAATATCTTCATTAAGACTATGTAACAATTACCTTTACATAACGTTTCTTGATTTATTATCCCTCAGCCGAATTTTACGTTGCTAATAATGAATTGACTTGGTTATGAATATTTAAAAGGTCCATTTACAGTAATAAGCTAGTTTTTTTTTTATTTAAACATCCTGCATCATCTACTAAATAGTATTAACATTTTGCGCAGTTAAAGGCAATTTTGCTTGAATTATATAAACATGTTTTAAAGGGAATCGCGGATTCTCCGTATATTTATCTGCGTATAATTAAATTGTGATTTTTGATGATCATCAAGTGATTGTAATAGTATTGTATTATTCATGAATTATCGAATATATGATAATCGAAAATATACCAAATAATAAAGAATTAGTCAACATATTATGTTTTTTTTTGTTTCCCTCAACATAGCAGATGTGAAAAATCCGTAGATTTTTAATCTTTGAAGTCCTTTGGAGTTGAAACAGTTACATGTACAGAATCGTGGTTTTCGAGATTGAAAAGTACTTTTCGGGATCTTTCAAATGCACCTCCTAATAACGGAGTTAGAAATTGAAGGTTGGTGAAAAAAAATCAAAATCGGGTAAGTTTATAAATGCCTGATTTGACCGTTCTTATCGAATATATTTTAATCTATTGAACACATTTTTTTTAACATTTGTCAAAAGCTTCAACAGTTCTTGAGTTTTGGGTGTGGCTATTGGAAGATCATGTTTTCTCTGTTTCTCTTTTTTCTTTAACTAAAAGCTTGTGTATTTTATAAAAAAAAATAATTTGTATAATCTAAAAACAAGGAAATTTTTATAAACCAAAGCCTTTGGTGTCACTTCCACTAGACCAGTGATCATTATTTATTTATTGATGCTATGAAAGTAAGCAACAATCACCGCATTTTTTTAAAATATAATGTCCTCTGAGGTATGAGTATAATTATTAAAAAAAAAATATGGTAGTACAGGCTTGCGCCCTATATACGAAAGCAGTTCGAAAAGTTTCGCGAATTTGAATTCTCATGGCGCCTACTGAAGTGTAAGTCTTGGTGAAACCAAATTTTCTTTTTTTTTCAAATGCGGCCATTTTCTCGCAATTTCTGTCGTCGGCTTCTTGAGTAATGATGCGTAGTGCACCCCTGTTATTGCTTTTCCTTCTTTCAAGCTACTGGATTAACACAACCCTGTGTCTTCGCCTTTTTCGGCAAAGAGCGGTGCCATTCATAAAACTATTTTTTATAATTTTTTGAAGGAATAATTCCGTTATTGAATGATTTTGATGATGACGAAATAATGAAAGTCCAAGTGGGGCTTTTACAAATAAAGTCAATTAAGCAACAAAAAAAAATACAATACAGTACAATAGACCATATACATCCTCACATGCTCTGCAGATAAGTACAAGTCATCAATTGGTATTAAGCTTGCCGAAACGAGTACATTTTCCGTGCGCTTCACGAAATTAGCAGAGACTAGACAGACTCGTGTGTTGTCGACTGTCGGGGAAACGAGTAGGCAACACGAACCCATTCTCACGAGACGAATAAACACGAGTCTGTCTAGTCTCTGGTAATTTCGTGAAGCGCAACTCGTTCCTGCAGGTTTAGTTGGTACATATCCTCATATGGGGTTAGTTTCAGTTCTTCCCCGAACAATGTTTCAACGCACGTTATCTCCTCCACCTATGGTTAACGAACAGCATTCTAATTGGTAGACCTGCTTGCTACAGCACAAGTTAGCAAACGCATTGTCAAGTTGGAAGCACTACCCAATATTACGAAAATGTTGGGGGCCAGCTATCACTAGAAGCTGCTTGGGTATACAGCCTCCAAAATGTTTCCCATAATTAAATGGATTCACTTGACTTTTATACATATAGGCGGACAGTGTATATGTGAAACAAGTCGATGTATCCGACGCCGGATAGACGCGGATCGTTTGAACGCTCTGCTAAGAACAAATGCTTCGACCAGGTTATCCGGTACCTACTGTCCGGTTCCGGCATGTGTGAAACGGCTCTTAGAGTTGCACTTTTTATGCTAGTCAGGATCTTTTTTACGCACTTATAGCTCCAGTCGCTTTTCTGATCAGCATATTAGCCGAAAATTTTTTGGCGTGCATTTCCGAGAAAATAGCGCGGCGTTTGAAATTAGAGACATGCGAAAATCAGTGAAAATAAGCGCACACAGTCTTGTTCAAGCAGAAAAAAATGAAAATAGTTTATTTCAAGTTTAAGTTGGGACAAGCTGAAAATTCACTAAATATATAAGCCTTGAAGGGCTGTAGAGTCGAAACTATTAGAGCCAGAGAATCGTGATTTTAAATTTGAAAAGTAGCCCTCGTGATCTTCAAAACGAATCTATATTAATCCGAATCGGACCACAAATAACCAAGATAAGAATTTGCGATGGGATGTCGTACCTTTTGCTGCTGCATGTTTCCTTTTTTTTTTGCTAATTTATGAATTCGTTTAGATAGATATGCGGCCCAATCTCATCCAGCGCGTTTTAAAATCGTGACTCGGATAAAACTGAATTTAATGTAATTTATGCGTTTTAAAGTTAGGAGTAACGACTACGTGTTTGCTGAATTAATTCTTAGTGAGGAATATTGCAGGTTATATATTAATTAATTTACCGGGCGTAGCTTCGCGAGCTTTACGTATCTTTGATGAGAACAGTTTTCTCATCAGTAAGATCTCTGAGGCAGATATTTAATTTATTAATCAATAGTAATTATCGTTGGATAGTTTGGATCAATTACCAACTAATTAAGCCAATTAGTAGACAATATCTAATTAGATGGTATTGTCTAATGTCGGCAGAAAAACAATTTAAAGACGTTAACATAAGAACATAGAATTGTCCTTTGTGAAAGTTGGAGACGATTCACCCTCGCAGTTTCCATCTTTTAGGGCCAATTACATCGAACTTAAACGGCTGACATTAACAACGTGACGTTCTAACAAAGTCCGCTCTTCTGTCTAACAATGAGCCTTTTTTCCTCTGATACCGTCTTTCCCCGGTAGACCCACGCAAACAACGTTTCTTTTTTTGTTGGGGGTCAATATTCACAACTCATTTGGCAAAAGTAATAGGGCGCATTCCGGGGAACGACTTCATTATAATCGCGTTCGATATTTGCTTGGGAAACGAGAAAAGAGAACGATTATTAAAGCGAATGCCTAGGTAGATTGGCATGTTCTTTCAATGTCAAATATTCTTATTTAATCATACAGGATGTTCAGAAAGATAACATTAATTGGAGCATTTTGAAACAGTTGATTTTTTCAAACGAAATACGTTGTATATTTTTACCCCATTCGATGCATGTTCATTTGATTCGTATGGTGCACTTCTTATATCTAAAATTAAGCAGCAGAGCAATGCATACGGACAATGACCG
Organism: Oryctes borbonicus; assembly: GCA_902654985.2. Lineage (NCBI taxonomy): Eukaryota > Metazoa > Arthropoda > Insecta > Coleoptera > Scarabaeidae > Oryctes > Oryctes borbonicus. The sequence goes on along the minus strand of LR736876.1, from coordinate 2,482,870 downwards.
GTTTTATTTTGAACAGATTTAATCTCAAATGGCGAACCTTTCTTCAAATTGTTATTTAATACGATGAAATCTTAAAATTCTGTAACATTTCATTTTTCGCAGATGAGTTTTCTCAGTGAGAAACCAACCAACAGTAACAGTTACTAAAAATTTCCAGGCAAGAGATTACAAAAAAATGTATATCCCGTGGAAAATGTTCATCTAAAGAGTTGGTTACAACAGAAATTTTCCACTCGAGGCAGGAACAGCTTACAGTCCTTTGGGAAAGGTTCAGTAGATAGAAGTAAGACGGCAAAGAGGATTCATTCGTTCATATAACGCTACATAAGCGTTAAACGAAGCAGTATAGAATGAACGGCGGGGTAGGCGAGGTGAAACGCGTACGAAGATTGCAACAGACGGCGAAAATTCCCCCGAGACAAGGTTTAAAAGGCCGTACCTGTACGTGAGGGTATTTGTATAGATCGAACTCGCCGAATACGTAGCTAACGTGGACGAATTTGGAAGCTTTAAGGTAAATATTTTAACTAGGAAGTCAACAAGGCCGTATATTCGAGTCGACAGGAGTTGAGTGTGAGGAGTTAGATTAGAGCAAAATTTTAGGGTATGTAACTACGAGGATGGTGTGATAAATACCTGTCTTAAGGAAGAAAATGATTTTTTTTGCATTTACTAAATATATTCTTCGATACATGCCGATGTTTAAAATTTTTTAAGCCAACCAAAACGATTTGTCGAGCCTTGAAAAATAGGCTTTTGTTTCGGCAATGACCGTTTTCCGAGCTTTTTTCAAATCTGAAAAAAAAAATAAATCTGGCGAATATGGTAGGGCACCAATTCGTACCGTGTACTGGACTAGTTTTGCTGTCGCAATTGCCAATGAGGAGGGCGGGGGGTTGTCATGATGGTAGAAAATTTGTAATGTTATGTAATGTCCGTATGAGGAATTCTTCGTAAAATTATTTCAAAAGCTCGTTGTCTTCATATGTTAATACTTACTTCGTTGATTTAAGGTAATCATTCAATTAATTTTTTTACACGGTGTCGGTCCAAGCTTCAAAGTTTGTTTTTAATGTGTAAAGTGTTCAATGGCTTTGAGTCTGTGGGCGTAAAAGATGAAGAGCAGTTAACTATATCTTAACCTGTGGATAATGATTCGAAGTTGTACTGGGTTTCCTCAGAAAAACCTGCTACTTGACCCCTGGTAGAATTCTAATGCAAAGCGACTAAAACTGCTACAGGCAAGAGCATCAGTCTCTCTTATTACTGTTTTATCATGTATTTAATATGTTTTGAGTGAATTTACCTGTAAATACCACAAAATGCTACTATAAACATGAGCTTTAATTTAGGTAATTTAGCCGACGTCACCACATACATAAGCTTACAGTATTCACATATATGTATATGGGTGTATGACAATCCCCACAAGCTTAAATTCAATATCTAACCAGGTTTGAACGGTTTTAAATTAAATTCCACGTACAGCCGCAGCTACTACCGTTACCTAAGTCCCCTGTTTCCAGGGCTAGAACAATATTCAAGCACGTTCGTATCTAGAAGATTACCGACAACCGCCTAACGACGTCGCCGTTGGAGCTGCCACAGCCGGGATTGTTTCCATTTCCGAAGATCGCGTATCGAATGCTGATGCCTCTCATAGACCGATGTTGTTTAAATAAATTAAAGGCAAATTAGGGGATTGTCTCGACGTAACTCACGTCGTTGAGTTGTTGTTGTGATTGTTGGGCTTGCGCAATTCTAATCTGCACCGATAAATATGTTTACTAATTTGCATAACTTCTGGCGTAGACTTGTGCGAAATAAGTAAGCAAAAAGGTGTTTTTTAAGAAAAATCTTGAGCAACCTCAGTTGTCGCATAAGTAAATGTACTGATGAAGAAAGTTGTCTAATAGAAATAGAAAATAAAGCAAATACAGTCTTGGTCTCGCAGTTGCTTGCCAAACACCCAAATTTGAATTCATTATTTTATTTTGAACGGTCACCAATTCAGATTAGAGACCAAGATCTGAATTTATCTTTTTGGTACGCTACGTGCTGCTCTCTACTCAGCTTAGCATACAGCCATTCCATATACTGTTACTTCCATGTTTTTTTTTTTCATTTCTACGTTAAGGAAAAGACGTTTCGGAAGAGTTTCCGTCTATTTAATAAGTGATTATTTTGAAGATAATATGAAATGGACAATGTTAGCTTTGCAATTAGCAAAAAAAATTGAGTTAGTATTCAGAATTCAAATCAACATTAACCAGCCTATACAGGCACATGCAGATAGAAAATTTAGCAGCAATAGACTTCAGCAAAGAAAAGATAGAAATTTCTTCGAACGTGGTCGGCTTAATGGAGAAGCTGGTAGGGTAATTTCGGAGGCACTCGGAAGCACCACTCCCTGAGAAGATTTTCATTTGAACTGCTCGGTTGTGCAACACTGGTTTCAGTCGGTAACAATTTTCAGCGCAGCAGTGGTGGAACGCTATCGGTCATAGCACATAACATTACGGATAATTTAATGTGTTAAAGAATGTGTGTGGTAGATGTGGAAATACGTGTCATCTTAGCCTACCAGGAACTTTTACTCACAAGAATGGCAAAATATAAAAAATACAAACATATTTTTAAGGAGATATTTTTGTCAAGTTATGCGCTAGTTGCTACATATTCTCTTGATTTTGCAATTTTCAACGTTTTTAATTTGCCTTGCCGACTTCCACTATTGTACTTAATCCTTTCGAAGTCCCTGTACGCAACCGTAATATCCCAGACCGCCTTATAAATGTTTATAAATCTAGTAGCTTCCTAAGAAAATCATTTCTAGAATAAACTGGGCGAGATGAAAACGGCTAGCCTAAGGGGCCGCCTGAGTAGATCTGGCGTTATTTCATTTCGAAACTAAAACTTAATTTGGCGACAAATGGTAGTTTCCTAACTTTATACTGTCTTTAGTATATAGAAGTTAACTTGTTTCTGACCTACATTTCGAGGCATTTCGTTGTACTGCTGAAGATTCTGCGAGGATAATAGAAATTTTGTTGTTCTATTATGTGTTTGTTTTAATAACTTATCTAGAAAGACACTTCCTGGTGTTATTCTATCTTTGCAAATTATGTTAATACAGCGTATCTACAGCAAGCTTACCTAGTGCGTGAGTGGAATATAATTGCTTTCCTGGGAAATTTCAAATAAAAAGATATTCGGAGGTAAGTTCTGCATAAAATTATGCCCAAGTACACAAAAGATACAAGCTTGGTTTTTTAAAGTGAAATATATATTTGGATGTCCCTCTTCAATTCATGTAATCTTCCTTCAATATTCTCTTTACCTATCTATTAATGAAGGCAGATCTTTGGATATGTTGCTTGCCCTGCAAGATCTCCGCACTTTAGTTATTTAGAAAAGTCAGTTACGAAGATTCTTAAAAGTAACAAAATGCGCTCGTACAAGACCAGTTTACTTCGGGACACATACCGTGAGTTGTGATTCCAAGATTTTGATTGGTTACGCGTATTTCATTTCCGTAGGGATTTGTTATACTTAGCATCTTGCCTTTCTTTACTTAAGGGAATATTGATTTACACCATCGAGTTCCTTTTTTATCTGTTCCCTTCCACGGATAAACAAAAATCCCTGGCGTAAAAACCTTATCCCTGTCTTGATAAATGTCTATGTTTGCCATTTACTACATATACATATATCTATTATTAACCTCTGAGCTTTATCCTTTATCCGAATTTCACCCTCTACCGTAAGGATAAAACGTGAGTTAATAGAAAAACTTTCACCGGGAAGGTGCCCATCAGGGACGGAGAAAAAGAAAAAATTAAAGTGAAATCCCTATCATATGAAGTCGAAATATAGAGGAACTAGAGCTTGCGGAAGAAAAAGCATTTTTCTCGGTTGAAGCGCTAATAGTTTTAGCCTCTTGTGACTTTGAGGAGGAAGTTTTAGATATATATGGGGTCAGGTTGAATTGCGTTTTTGATTAAGAAGTTTCTCGTTGTATGAATCAATTGTGACGTGGGATTTATTTTTGGTCAAAGTGCTTTGGTGCCGGTAGCTACATTGCGAATAGGTCAGTATGAATAGGATGGATTGGTATTTTGTAAATATATTTCTACAGCTTGCTCTGTGATCTAAGGCAGCTTTTTGCTTTTTAAAAATTGCTATCGCCTTCCCTGGCGAGCCCAAAATTACAACTTTTCTTCTAAAAAGATACCGCTACTTACCACATTGCCAGAGAAACTGTTTATCGCACGAAAAATTTCTTGGTTGCGTAATTTCCCGAAATGGTGATATTGGTTGGCTCTCAAGATCGTACGATTTAGCATCACTAGATTTTTTCTTTTAAGTTTTTTTTTAAGATTCAAGTCTACGCAAATAATCAACAGACGACTGATTTAAAAATTTGCAATAAAGTAATTGGAAATTGGAACCATATGTAGAAGAAATCGCGGTGGACATTTTATTGGTTATTGTTTCTAGTTTGTATTCATGCTAATAAATTGATGACTTTCTAAAAACTAAGATTTTTTATTCAGAATTTAAATCTCCAAGTTTCTGCTGTGCACTTTAAGTTCTGTTTGTACTTCATTTCTTTTTAATTTTTTCCAGGCTTTATTCTTTCACTAAGCATAAGATACTTCAGTACGGGGTGAACTAAAGCCTATATTAAAATTGGTACTAAAAATATTCCCAAAAATACGACAGTTTCACTTTCAAATGTTCTGATATTTCAAACTGATACACTTCCCACATTTTACTGTTTAGGTCGGCAGAGAGGTACACTTTGCAGCTCTGTCCACGGCAATAATGGCTTTAATTTCTTTCATAAACGCCATTACAATTACAGATCCTCTCTTATCAGATAATTTTTTGAATGGCGATTACCACGTTTTGTTTCAAAAGAAACTTCCCCTGTAGTGAAATTTCTGTTCATTAACTCTATTTTTTAAACACAAAGTATCTCAAATGAAGCATTTTTGCGTACTGGAATTTCCTCATTTGATACAGCGGACGAAATACTTAATGGTAATATTTTTTGATAGTCATGTGGAGTCCTTTGATCTATGGCCCGGTTCTGTGCTTTTATTTGGTGAACCTAAGTACTTGGCCTTGCCATGCGGAAGATCGATATTTAATCGTTGCAAGGGGGAGACAAAACGTAAGCAGATTCTATTATTTAAAGAAAAGTTTTAAATTGTTCAAGATTCAAGAATTAAACCTTTATTTAACTTATTGCAAAGCACAGCTGTATTTGCAACTGAATAATGAGTGGAGATGGCTGCTTTTGGAACTGATATTAAACATTCAATTTAAAGTACATTATTTGTGACTGGTTTTGGCTGATTTAGCATTCGAGACTTTACTTCGGCCCAAATATGTGGCCCAGAAGCGCGATATTCGAATTTTTCGGAGATGGCCAATTTTGATACTATCGAAATCGAAATTAAGATGCAGGGAAATGGAAAGCAAAATAAGTCAACGATTCCTTCAAAATAAAATATATTCAGTTTGTTGATTTTTACATTATCTTATTGACGAATTTACAAATATTGATTGTAAATATTTTTTTTCTATGTATTATCTTTATCTAATTTATTATTGAGTGTACAAAATATTATAAAATAGAGCAAAGAAATAATTATTATATAAAATTGGATTTAAAACCGATTAAATTATGTTAGAGAGATACTACAGAAACATAGCACCGTAATAAGGATAAACTTATGTCGTCTTACGTTTAATATAACAATTAACCTTCTTGAGCAAGTATACATTTAACTTAATTTTTGTTTAGTAACTTACATACTCTATATATCGTATACCAAATGAAATCGATTGTTTTTCAGCTTGATTTTATCTATTTATTTACTAACTTACATTACTTTATTCATATAGTTTTTGGTGGGGTAGGTCTAGTACATGATGCGTAAGTACATATATATAATACATTATTTTATGTCAATTTACATATATCATATTTTTTTCTAAAAAACATAATGTAATAAACATATATGTTTACGAATATATTTGGTGTTGACATGCTTAATAATTAGGGAGATTTGGACACATTGGGACTTGAGAGAGATCTTACGTAGCATATTATCTTTACTTATATAGATATGATATACATACATGTTTTTATGTTTAAATTTACTTATCATTAATATATGTATATATTAATATAATATAAATATGTTGGTATATGCTATATATATATTTACATCAGTATGATTCTTTGTATTTTGTTAATTCCTGTAGTTCATATTAAAAATACTATTTTTGTATTTTGACTATTAAAAGAACTGAAGACGTGTAGATAATTTTTGGAATGAACTAATTTGGTGGGCATTTTTGGGACTAACAGCTAGTGTAAGTTGGTAGGTAATTTAATATGGACGGATTTCCTTTCTATATTCCCCTAAAATTAAAACTTTTTCGGGCTAAATAGCAGAATCGAATTAATAATAATAATTGTACGCAGGAATTTTTTTACAGAAGAGTGGTGGTAAGGCGTAATATACAAAAATAGTATCTTCGTTTACAATCTTAAAGAAATCTAATCATTAATTTATACATGTTATATTATTTTAAAAATACTTACAAACAGTACATTTACGTACCATGGAACAAAAAATAATCCTGTAGGAGAGTTTTACTCTTATATAGACTCCTGATACTGGCTCGTAGCTTAGCAGTCGTCCAAATTTACTTTTGTCCCATCGTACGTAACATCTTGGTCAGGGGCTTTTTGAAAATTTATTATAGTAAGAAAGTACAATATAGTATATAAATATAGTTGCATAATCTAAGAGAATTTATTACAGATTTCAATTTTTTTATGTTTCATTTTAATGATTCATTTTGATTAAATAATACATTTAAATATGCAAATATTTATATAGGGACATTTTTCATCTTTACAATAATAATAATAATGATAATAATAGTAATAATAATATATATTTCTCAGTAATAACTACGAGGAAGTCATAAAATAATTAATACATTTAATTAATTTTGTTCTACCCTATTAATGTCACTAGTATCTCATTAATTGATAGATTGTCATTGGTCAAATTGGAATTTCAAATTTAAGGTTTTGAAGAGGATAATATGACTAATACGCTTGGATTAAAATAGACATTTTTGTATTCTCTAAGAAAATATTCAATTCAAACATTCTTGGGAAATGTAAAGTCGATACATTGTAGCTTTGTTTCGTATAATAGGGTGGTTACTTGCACAGTATTCCAGTAGCCAATATTTACATCACCTTTAAATTTCAAAGAAAGCCAGCGTGGTGCATATGGTTGGGAACCATCAGCTCTTAATTATTTTCCAATCGGACATTTGTGTGTTGTATTAAAAGTTAAGAGACACAGAGAAAAAAATTGAGATAGTAAACCTTTGAATTTTTTAAATAAGAACAATTTATGTTAAGAATTATAACGCGTTTATTTAATCTAACAAAGTTACACATTTCCGAGGATAAGTACCAGAAACATAAGTTCAGCTGGTAGAATGTTAACTGTTCTCAAAGATTAGCTTCTTCATCCGTTTCATTTCCACAAAAGAATCATCACTAGAGTAGGTAAATTCGGGCGCGCACCATCGGCGTAGCTAACGAATGGACTCTTGCATGCGAAAGGAGTCAGTATGTACAGATATATTATCGCGAACGGTGCCGTTCCAGTCTAGATACAAAAAAAAAAAATTAAATGGTTTTTCTAGATTATGAACCGATCTCGATAAATTGTCTCTATGTTGCTGAATGAACACGGGAAATTGCCATCTCTAATCATATGTATAAAAAAATAAAATCGAGAGTGTATGTAATTCGATGATTAAAAAAATACTTACCGTCTTAAGCGTCTTCCGTGACTTGATAAACTGGAGAAGCGAGATTAAATATTTTTAACATAAGGTGCGTTTCCAAAGTTATTTCTGCAAAACGCCACCGCTGTGAGGAAAATATGTTCTTGTATAAAGAAAACGATCGCTCCACATCTAGCGATGTTATATTTCTATAATTAAAAAAATCTTTGAAACAACTTAACGCATCTGTAGACGAACCTTCACAAATTTGTCTAAGAGTGGCAAAATCTGAATCTTTCTCTAAGACACTTTCGAACTTAATTAGAACACGCTCATTTTTTGCGTCTTCTACCGAACAAAGCTGTGCGTGTACATCTTTCACAATTTGCGGTGAGTCCTCTAACGACAGTGAAGAATTTTGTAATTTTTCAATTGCTTCCTCTACTCCGATGTAATTGCCGTGAATAGTTTGTAAATCACTTTTAACCTGACCATCTTCAATTTTTTTCTGATTTGTTTTGATAGCTCCACATTCTTTCGGATTGAATAATAGAACCACCTTCTTTATACACTGAAAATATTTATGATAGTAAAATTTCGCTTGTAACCATGTTCCCCGACGTGTAAGGATCGGTTGTGGTGGTTCAGAGGTACGAGAACACAATCTGTGAAATTCGCGAATATGTTTTGGGGATTTCAGTAACATTGCTTCTGTACTCCCAATTAGCGCATCCATCTGGGGATAACATCTACGAATTGTCTCTGCCACAAGATGTAGAGCATGAATTTTACATGTGATATGTAAAAATATAGCGGCACCATCTGCCATAAACATTAAGACTTGACCTCTGGATATTTAAAAAATTTCCAATGAGCCTAACACCACTTTTGAAATTACTTGGGCAGTACATTCTTCTATTCGTCTAGAAGCTAATAAAACTGAAGATGACGATTGATGTGGTTCCATTTTACGCACCATAACATTAAGTACAAATCTTTTTTTGCAATCAGTTGTTTCATCCATACACAAGCACACTTTTTTATTTTTCAATTCAGCCTTAATTTTATTTTGTAAATGTACACGCACAGATGGTAAATAACTTCGTAGCGTGGTCCTGCTCGGCATTTGTTCCAAAATGAAATAAATGGATCGTTGTTTAAAAAAGTAAACGCAGCACATAAATCAAACAAGAATTGTTCGTATTTTGCGGCGACACCGTGTTTGCACTTTGTATGCCGACTAGTGGTACTATGTATTGAATTTTTTTCAATGTCACCTTCTAGTAAAATTACTACTTCCCACACAGCTAAATAAATCTGTAACAATTGTATAGCCTAATATATACACGAGAAGGAGAGTCTTGTTTCGATATTGTTCGGGATTAAAAATTATAGAGTAGAGATCGATAGACTCTGTTTCTGAAGTGGAACGACAAAAGTAACGTATTATTTCTCTCTTTGGGTATATCACACAGCAAAATCTATTCTATCTAGTTGTTTTCTCTTGAAGTGAAATGCTTTTCCAGTTTCAATTTTACTTGTTGTCGGACTTCCTGTCGTCCATTCCAGCGTTACATCTATGGAATAATTGAAAATCGCCTCAATTTCTATTGGAAGTTTTATTTTCTTTGTAAACTTCCGTGCAGTGAAAGAATTTAACAACCGCGGTGTTTTCCAGTAAAGAAAGAGATATGTGAATGTATGTTTACCAACTACTAAAATTAATGTTAGCGTAAAATCGTTATCAAAAATTTTTTACCAATGTTTTCTTTGGATTTCAATTCTTCAATTCATTTGTGTGCTTCATATAAACTTCATAATTTGAATCTTTGGTGAAGCTAATAAATTCAGCGAAAGCTAAGAGGTGTAAATTATTTGACCGCTAATCCCAATACTATCTACTTTGAATTCTGACGAGTACGGCCAGTACATCCTCTCCTCTTTCAGACTCAATAAAGTCCGTTATTAAAAATTAAATCTCTTTTTATCCAGTGTTATCACCAGAAAATATACGAAAACAAAAGAAAAACGTCATAGTTTAATTAATCAATCCTATCCCCAAATCTAATTGTTCTTAAGATATCCACAATTTCAATACCGTCAATTTCGCGAATTAAATCCAATATTCCATTTTCCATCCCCAATAACTCCGACACGTTCTTCTTTTCGCAGCTGGCGGACGCTTCCCGCAACTAACGAAATTATCTGTTACTCTCGAAACGTGGCTAATTTTAAGCGCGTCGTTTGAATGTTAATTAGAAACAATTTAATTAAGTAGGCATCTTTGCTGCGCTTCTAGGGTACTCGTTTTCTTTTTCTACCTGCATTACACCTCTTTTTCCTCCTTTAACCTTCGACGAAAATCCCAAGGACTAAAATGAGAGATCGGGGTTATATTAAATCTGGATTTTTTCGAGGTAACAGGTTAATTTTTCCGCTGGGGTGAGGAGCAAAAGACTTTTGCAAACTTAATTAAAGAAAATTTTTAATTGCGCTCGGCTTTTACGTCTTTGAGATGAGTTGGGTTGATGTTCGGATTGGTTCCGTTTTTCCTTTCCGCTGAAGTATAAAAATCGACATGGGAAATATAGCTTCTTGTTCAGAAAAGAAAATGGAAAAGTTGAGATCTTTGAAACGAGCAAGGTGGTGTAACGATTTTCATAAAGTTCAGGCCTGAAATAACTTTTCATTTGCATGTAATACTGGCCCGTTGCGGATGTTTTTCAGAACTTAATTAGGAACGTTAAAAAATCATGATTTTGAACGGGAAAAAGATTACAGTTTGGTAACTGTGTAGTGCAAACGTACTTATTGAATTGGAAGCTGCAAATCAGTAGAAATTTTATCATAAATATCTTAGTCGTAGGTACTGATCCGTCAATAATAATTTCTTCCTCTATTCTCAAATTATGAAGGATATTTGGATCTTATTTTATTATTCCAGTAAGATTCAAATAAATTCATTACCTGTTTTGGTTTAATTTAATGTAGGCCAACATAACTTGGGTAATCTAACAGCTCTAACAGTTACTAATAATCGTTATAGTGAGACATTAGAAAACTTTGTTGTGCCCAAACTGAATCAATTGGGACTTCGATACATGCAGCTCCAACAGCCCGCAGCTCATGTTACAAGATGCAAGTTTTGCGAAAAACTTTTCTCGGTCGAATAATGTCAAAAAATGGTGGTAACAATTAGTCCCCATGATCTACTGATTTGGCCACCCCCGATTAAGTCCTATGGGGTTACTTGACGAGAAAGGTGTGCACAAACAATTCAACTACAATATCGATGCGCAAGGACAACTGCCGAAATAGCACCAGAAGTCTGCGAGAATGTTATAAAAAACGTGCTTAAAGGAGCCCTCATTTGCGCCATGGCCAAAAGTGGTCACTTGACCGATTTGTTATAAATAATGTTGAAGAGCACATAATCAAGAAATAAATTATTATTCAAAAGGAACTTCAGCCTGAAACATAAAACGCTCCCAGTGTATAGCATGTTTGAATGTGTACGAACTCATCCTACAGGTTTCAATATTACTTTAAAACATGTTCACAATCAGACTTTGTAACATAAAAAAAAACCGTTCGGAAAAGCTCCATTTACAAGGTAAGGTACAATCTTCCGAAGTTGCGGCTGTATATCTTAATAAATTGCAATGTTTATAAATAATATTAAGCTGTACTCTAAAGATTTTTCCAGGCTGTGAATCGGACGCCTTGTTACTACAACAATTTGCCGACAATGAAACCAAAGACTTGTCTCCCGATAGTCCCGAGGACAAATACTATATGTGTTTACAAAGCTTTCCTTAATCAGGAAATGAAAGTCACAGAACAATATATTGTATGTGTAATATTTTTTAATTTTACATAGCAAAAAAATAAATTTAAAAAGATTTTGAACGTAACACTACATTCTCCAGTCTAAGCATCTGGGCAAATATTGCAAGAATCCCTGTTTAAGCTATAGACAGGTATTCTAGACTAAAATTCATAATCCACCAACCCTTCAAAAACTATACGCCGCGCCGTCACTAAAGGCAGCGTACAGGCAAGGAACATAAATGTATGTATGTACATACATGCATAAAGGATGGTTGAAGACCGGAATTCTGCTGTCACCTCAAAAGAAACATGAGAGAAATTCCGGAGGTTTAATAAAGCTACGGCGCTCTGCGAAAAGCGCGGATGGTACAAAAAGTTGAACGGGTTTAGACGTGTGTATGAATCTACGAAGGTACGTAATAAAATTTTCATGTTCCTGGATTTATGTGTAGGCGTAAAACGTGTCTCTAGAGTTATCAGAATACGTTTTCAGTACTGTGAATTTGATATGATATAGGGTAATTAAGACGAGTTCTCTTCACATTTTTTTTCCAGGCTTCTCGCTTTTTTAACCCTTTCAAAGATTCTTTTTTCGCTCACTTAAACTAATCATAATTTATGCAAAAAGTTCGAAGTAAACTGTTGATTGAGGGAATTAGAAATACAATGCTTTATCTGCAAGTAAGTGCATTAAAGTTAGACTTTTTTATATATTGATCGTCAGTATATTAAATTTTGCAGAAGTGGATCAACAATAACCGTTTTATTTCCTTTTTACAATCAATACAAAACAAAACCCCAACGCAGTGATCTGCAGTGAAAATGTTAAAACGATGAAAAAATGCTGATCTCAGGAGTTTTCAAATAGATATGTTATCGCGAACGGTGCCGTCATATGTATAAAAAATAAAATCGAGAGCGTATGTAATTCGATGATTAAGAAAAGACTTACCGTCTTAAGCGTCTTCCGTGACTTGAAAAACTGGAGAAGCGAGATTAAATATTTTTAACATAAGGTGCGTTTTCAATGTTATTTCTGCAAAACGCCACCGCCGTGAGGAAAATATGTTCTTGTATAAAGAAAACAATCGCTCCACATCTAGCGATGTTATATTTCCATAATTAAAAAAATCTTTGAAACAACTTAACGCATCTGTAGACGAACCTTTACAAATTTGTCTAAGTGTGGCAAAATCTGAATCTTTGTCTAAAACACTTTCAAACTTAATTAGAACACACTCATTTTTTGCGTCTTCTACCGAACAAAGCCGTGCGTGTACATCTTTCACAATTTGCGGTGATTTCTCTAACGACAGTGAAGAATTTTGTAATTTTTCTATTGCTTGCACAAATAGGGACCTTATCTTTTGGTTACTTGACCTCGTAGATCTTAAAGAACCCGGTGTTAACAACAACAACGGTAACTAATTTGCAAAAACCTTAAACTGTTCACGTACCGGCATTAAGAATAAACATACTAAGAATCTCATAAAAGGTGTCATCCTTCAGCAAGCTACCAAATTTATACGGTGAGATAAATATGATTGCGTATATTTTATTTTTATACGTACATTTCTTAATAAAATCATATCTTCTTCCTACGTAATCCTACCACAGTAAAAACCGTAACTGCTAAAGGGGAAATTATTTTACATCGATTGGCTCGCCGTAGAAACGTGGGGGAATAGAATTTAGAAACATGAATATGATGATCGTCGATAAAGTGTGTAGGATTTCGATTAAACCCGAGGCAGACATTCGCAATCAGGTGTACGGGAAGTGGAGTGAGCCCGCCGCAACCAACGTTACGGGAAAGCATAGTTGTGCTTATGAAGACGACAAAAATTTCCATTCCAGAACGGAGGCAGGCTATATAGCGCGCTAAATATTAAGTTCAGTACGAAGACGTGACGTTCCACCTGGAATCATCAACGCAATCTTATTGAATTTATTCGGGTAGAAGGGGTGAAACGGCGGTGGTGGTGAAAATGAGGAAACAGGTACCTGACATCGAACAACGCCCAATTGCCGTTTTAATGAATTACGTCTCGTGGCGTTTAATATCTATTTATTGCTATTGCGATTTTTATTGAAAACGCAGTTTTGTTATTTGTTCTATTCATCTGCCATATGCGATTGTGTCATTTGCTAGCTATTACCAATGTTTAATTGATTGGTTCTCATTTTAAATGGATGAACTCTTAGAAGTTAACGGACGTAGGATACTTTCCTTCGGAGTAATTGGGTACATTTTATGTGTTTGAGAACCGACATCGGATGCATTCAAAAATTCATTAGCACTATAAACATAAAGAAAGAAGCCGTAAGAGATGGCGGGCAGAGGGGATGAGGCGTAGCCTCTTTTTTTGGAAACGTACACGCCATTCTACTTGTAGGTACTTAAGGCTCAAAATGTGATAAGTTTTTAATGTATACAATTATTTTTGTAAAAGTTAGTTAAAACAACTACCGTTAGGAGATCGTACGGAACTGAGTACGGAACCGCGCCCAGGCTGTTTCGTCTTGGTTGAATAAAAGTTTGTTCTTGAGTCCAACTCCAGTTCTTCCACCGTTACCGCGTAGATGATGACAAATGCATCATTAACAAAGTTCACAACCTTGCAAGTAGTCATACAATGAGACAAGTCCTTAACACAAAAGGATTTAGCATCCGTCTTCGAGCAACGTTGATCAATTCCAAAGTAAGCACCGTTGCATTTTACATACATTTGATGATTTGGGGAAAATGTCCCTATCCACTCCGAATTCTTGGATCTCAAATAACTATCGCAATCGGTTTATCGCGTACGAATGTATGGAAGATCGAAAATCAATCAAGCGACACGATTCAGTCGAGTACACAGGATGTTTAGTTTCTCTGGTACGTTGTTTAAGTTACTTTTAAGTGGAATAGCTCGTATATTATTACATTTTTAGATTCTTTGGTGAAAGGTAAAGCAAATTTATTAATAATAAAATATATTTAAAATGAAGAGTTTTTGAGATATTTCAAGGAAAAAATCGTATTTGCTCTATTTTACCTTATTTGTTGTTTATGATTGGATTATTTATAAAAATGCTGTTTGTCATATTTCTAACTTGTTTCCGATTCTTGTTGATGATACTTGACGTCGCAGACTAACAGTTATTGATTGTATTTTCATCAGAATCAAAATATTAAATAACAAAATTGATGCAATATTTTGCTGTTTCTCCAACAATCAGATAAGAAAGAACACAATTATTTGAAAACAGAAGAGGAGCGCACGGTAGTATTATTGTATGCTTGGATAGAGAATTAAGTTAGAGCACAAACACGCCGTTCATGATTAAGCTTTGAAAATGTGGCCGAATAAAGAAAATGCATACGTTTTCTTAGAAAAAAAAAGGGGGAAGTTTTAACACAGAAAGCGAAAGAAATTGGATTAGAAATTTGAACGACGCCAAAAAAAAATGAGAAATAAACATTGTAACGTATTTTAGAGAGAATCCAAGGTGAACCTACCTGAAGAGAAGAAATAAAAACGATATTCGGTCAACGGTTGATGATGAGGACCATTCGCGTCCTCGAAACGGCCGTCCCGGATTAATTATTATATAATTAATTAAAGCTATGTGGTGTGGAGATTGCCGATACTTATGTGTTGTTTACGATAAATTGATAAATTATCTGAATATCCACCAAAGTACAGGGCGTTTAATTTAAAGAAAATGAACTTTTCATTTGCTCTCATTTTATTTTTTAAGTAATAGCATTATAGAGAGCAGAAAATGTAAATATTTTTTTTAAGGAAGTCGAAGAGTTAGCCCAGAAGTACAGCAAGGATCCTCTCTAACATTTGTCGTTTGTTGCAACATTGCATCTTTAACGAAAAAGTCAATTCAAGACAATTGAAAGAAAAAGAAGAAGAATGCTCTGCTGCCAAGGTTGTCATAGCAAACATTTAGAAGAAGTGGAATCATTCATTATATATGTTGAGATATTATAGTTGAGAGGATATGAACAAACATATACAAGATTGTAATTAAATGATAATAAATAAATAAATGAAAACAATGCTTTTTTAATACACGTTATGCGTGTTTCATATCTTAAAACGTTCAAATGCGCGAGATACATGACCGATATGATTAAGTATAGAGCTAAGCAGTCGGTAACCACCACACGAAGATTAGAATTATGGGTTTATGTCGGCTTCAATTTTCAATGTAAACGAATTACCTCAAGTTCTTTGGATTTAGCTGTGTATATTTGAAATTGCGAACAAACGCAACCTTTCCATTAAATATACCCCGAATCCTTCTTATCTCACGTATCCATCCAAAACAATAAATTCTCGAAGAAAATTCCGGTCTGGCGGCTATCCGTTCTTTTTCCTTTAATGCCTGTGGCGCTCTGTAACTTTCATGTATTCAAATGCGGCCTAAAATTCCCCCTCTCTGCTCTCGTCCGAAATTTTACAAAGTTTTAACGCACCCCGGTCGCCAACCGGCCTATATATTATCTATTATATATATATACATACAAAGTTCTGACAAGTTTAAAACTTTAAAACAACCACCGGCAGCCCACGTTACGCATGTAGCGCGTCCTATTGATTTTAGCATTAAACAAATTATTTCACCGTATTTAACTGGGATGGAAGACGTCCGCTTGAGAAAATGGCTTTTCGGTTAGCTTTTAAATACGTAATACCATTGCTGTAATATAAACATTACGAAACCATCACGAATTTTTATTGTATTAAGGTTGTATTCTGCGTGTTCCCCTTTCTAAACCGCGCGAGAAACAGTTAGATTTATCCTCGTGATGCCGGGAAGGATTTCTCCGGCTTAGAAATTGGCAAAATCTGTTTGTCTGGCAGGCGTCCGTATTGCTTGGTACATTTGTTGGATACACATTTGCTTATTTTAAACGGATTGTTTCCCGGAATCGGAATTAATCCGCTTTGTCGTTGATCCCATCCTCAAAAGATCCGCTTTCGAATGGAATGAAAACTAACATTTCGTTGTGCATACTTAACTACATAACCCGGATTAATACTGATGAAAGAAACAAACTTTTTTTGATTTTTTGATAGCATTAACGCAAAAACCATTATAATCTTCTACACGTGTTTTCCACAAGTGGCTAGTTAGAAGTTTTCCGCCTTAATGAAACTCTTCAAGTTTGTAATGTTGGGGTTTGCAATAATTTGGTATTTACTTTCTTTCTAAAATATGTTTCTTACACTTCCGGTTAACCGGAAATCGTCATGAACGTTGCCATTTGGGGGCTTTTGAATCTTGTCACAATGATAATGCTAGTGTATATTGAAATAGGAAATATCGTCGTTGCTAGTTAGAGTTAGTTCTTATGCCCAGAAGATTATGAGACAACCAGTATATGTTCCTAAATTCGACTTATTTGACTTTTTTTTTATTTTTTATTTGACCCTACCATGGTGATGAGTCGATTAATCGAAAAAAAAAAGATTTTGTCGACTGCTTGACTGGCAACGCGGATGAAGTTTAGCCTAATGGTGGTGCGAATTCTCGTTCGGCTTCAATTTGAGGCCATACTTTTGTAAAGAGTCACAAACAGTAGAGATAACTACGGGTCAAAATTATTTGATATTTTCAAATCTAGACGTTCTTCTTCTGTTATTGATATTTAAATCTACATGTTTCCTACCTATATCATGAATGTAAAAGAGAAGATTCTTCCTTCGAATTTAAAATTTTCAAAACCGGTCGTTAGTTTACCTAAGATGTTCCAGTTCTTTGCGTAGAAAAGATATCATGTCAGGATTCGTGATTACGTGGCCGTTCATACAAGTTCCTCACAAAGGAGAACTCAAGGTACTTCAATTATTTTCAGTACCGAACTATCTACGTAATGTATGTAAAATCCACTGTTATAATGGTCCTTTGAGACTGTCGCTTGACCAGGTTCGAAGTTTATTGATTTAGATGCGTGGGTAGGGAAAAGTTCTGTGTACAAAGTTGCTCTCCTTTCCTATTTATCCTTTTGTCTACAAAACCTCTCTAGGTTTAGGAAAATTCAAACTACTTTCTACTGTTAGATTATTTATTTGATAAACGTGTCTATTAGTGAAGTTTAAGCAATTGTTGAGTTAATTTTATTCTTTTAAGAAACGATAGTAAAATACCGATTTGAAAAAATTATGCAAGCTGAGAATGAGAGTTTGGCTAATCCGGCAAGGAAACAGTCAGCAGAATATGGCGTTGTGGACAAAAATAGTTTCGAAATTAAGGATATGCCAAAGTAGGGCCACTTAAAGCTGGCAGAGGTAACCCGCGTAGGAATATTCGGTCTTTTGGTCATGCTCTTAATGTTCCCATCGTTACACTGCATAAATACATTAAATCAGGTTTAATTAAATCTCATTCAAATGCAATAAAACCTTTTCTCGCGGATGAGAGGAAAATCAAACGTTTTAAACAGTGTTTGTCGATGCTTTGGATTTCAAAGCAGTATTGATGATTTAATCGCTGCTGTAATCAACAATTTATATCGTTAAACGTTGAACAAAATGTCACTCATCAGCAGTGCTTAATTGAAACAATGAGAGTTAACGGACACAATTACTATTTTTTAATTTTTATTACTCCACCTCAGAAAGGACCGTTTGATTCGTCGAGACCAGTTATCACTGAGCGTGATATCTTATCGGAGAAATTAAATCTGTTTAATTAGTATTAAATTTATTAACTCGCATTTGTATTTAAACATAGGTTAGTTGAGCAGAGTAGGTTTTAAATGTTTATTTTGATGTTAATAATTCTTTTTCCAAATTTCTGGACAAAGAAATCTGCTAAATCGGACACCTATTTCTGAGCAGAGGGAGTAATTCAAATTTGGCAGTTCCTATATTATAATTAGCCAATAGTACACAAGAATTATTTATTAAATTTGGTAGAAAAAAAATTTGTTTTTTTTTTGTGTTACGTTAACACCTTTCATTTCCATGTTTAGTTAAAAAAAACACACGAAAGCAATGGTGGCGTATGTTTAGAGAAAAAATGATGGATGAACAATTACATAGCGCTGAATATCCAAGTTTTTCCTAGGTACTTGTAACAGAATACCCTTGGTGGATTTTTATGTACATACGTGTGTCACAATTCAGTAAAAAAAAAAATTACAACGTATTTGTTTACGCCAGTTTAAATTTTGTTTGTTTGTACGGTTTTTTGTTTTTTTTCTCTTCTTTCCTTTTTACGCGTTGCTCGCTCGTGCTGGTACTATTACAGATAGTTGAAGAGTCGTTGTCGCCATTAATTAAGTTGCAGCACGCGAAGTTTTGTGTTCGCGCCGCAAATATAGTTTCCCTCGATTTCTCCTATCTACCCCCTTTATCTGCCAACCTCTTTTTTGTGTGAATTTTTATCATTTTATCTTTTATGAATATAAACGTTACAATTTTTGATCCTTCGAGCCGGCTCTTGGGTTGCGGATTCATCAGTGCGCGTCAGTCAGCTACTAATTAACTATATTATACATCATCTACGTTCTAAAACTATATTCGTTGATTAGCAATTTATATTTTCCATATTGGTCAATATTCGAACAGTACCCGCCTTCTTTTAGTGCTAGTTTTTCTATTGCTGTTTGTTTACTGTTTTGCATTTAAAATTTAATTTCACAATGCCAATATAGTTTCCAATGATTTCCTACTTACCCCCTTTACTTGCCAACCCTTTTTTTTTGTTTGAATTATTATCATACTGCAGAAAATAAAAATACCAATTGAATAATCCATTGTAGAGGAATCGAGCAGGAACAGTTTATCTAAGCTGAACAAATTCGTTCATTCAGGCTTAATTAAATTCATCCATTCCGTCAAAATTCCGAACCGAACCGTAGCCGTAAAACTAGGTTAATAAAAGTGAGTTGTCGCTGGTCCATTTTGCAGCTGAAGTTGATTGGAACTCAACCCGGCCAAAATTAGCTCATTTCCAACAGTGCCGATGCGTTTTTTGCTATAGCGGTGGTTTGTTGATTGGCGAAACTTCCAGAACTATAATCAATATATGCTTTCAAGGATTGTAATTCGTAATAGCTAATGGCGATGTTTGTTTATCTTGCAATATATGTTGTTTTAATACTGTCTCTACCATTAAAAAGTTTTGTATTTGTATTTTTTTTTTCCAATTAGTTGTGGTAAAGCTTGACGAACGAGTTTTGTATAAATAAAACCGATTAATTTCACACGCAGGTCGTATCAAACCATCATCTTATTACTCAATTTCTAGAGAAGCAACCGATAAAACCTCAACGAAACGACTAAACTCCAACCCTAACACATAATAACGTCCAGAAGTTGTTTCTTTATGGGACCATCTGCGTGTAACGGCGGTATTAGCCAGGAGAAAGGACGGCGAATTTATAGACTCTCCCTAGAGAAAATCTTGGACGTTTATTCGACGTAAATCAAGTTGACTGCACGGAGCTAGAGGCTTTTCGTATATGTTTGAACTTCAGTAATTAACACTTAGGAAGTGTCATGTGAATGACAAAGGAATAGTTTTGCGAGAATTTGTGGATGGAGAGGTATCGATCGGACATAGTTAAAATTAGAAGAAATAAAGCCTTAATTATGGGAAAAATTCCAATTTAACCATAGTTTTATGTATTTCCAAAGTAGAGATTATGATGACGCCTCAATTAAAAAGTACATTATGTTAGTAGGGTACATCGAAAAAGTGACCCAACACTCACTGTAAGATTCAGTGAAAGACTATCTACGGTATGGAGACATCAACGTGGTGTCGAAATGAGTATAGAGAACATTTGCTGCAGTAAAAGGTAATGTTGCAGAGCTTCCAAAGTTATCGCTTCCTCGTCGTGCTCAAGAAGTAGATCTTAGAAGAATAATTTGGCATATTTGAAAAAAGACTTGGGTTTACACCCGTACAAGATTCTCTAAAGCCCCTCGACCATCGGACGCACAAGAGATTCAGGATAACTCCTTGCATCCGTAAAAGGACCACGTTTTTTTCCAAAAGGAAGTAGATAGGAGTTTTCCCTCATTGCCGCAGTTAGATAACGGGTCCCCTTGTCTTAATCCTCGCTTTGTTGTGAAATGCGCTTAAAGTCTTTCATCCACTAGAATACGTTTGTGTTGGCTATGGTTATTATCACCAGATTCATGAGCTTCATTGGTATTTTCAAATTTATCATAGCTTCTTGGAGTCTCTTTCGATAAATAGAATTACGTACACTACCGGCCATAAGTGTTTACCCACCTTCATAATTGGCGAATCTTCAAATATACGGTATGTTATCCCTATAAAAGTATTTGTCTTATTAAACTGTAAGTACGAGATAGATTATCGTTGCTATGTAATGTTCTATGTTACGTAATGAGCCGACTGGCATTAAGATATTGGAAATGATCCTTTTTTGCGATTTAGGTCCATTCAGGTAGACGGACTAGATAAGGAGCAGTTTCTGGGAAATGTTTATTGCGGCTGTCATAAAATATAACAGACGACACAGGCACTTTAATATAGTGAAAAATTTAGTTTACATTCAGCTTTCCCATTGCAAGCAGCGAATAGTGAAGAGTTTGTGCAAAGTGTTTTAAAACAGCCAGTAAAATTAAAGTAATGTCGACAAGAAAAGAATTATCAACAGCAACGCGCGTTCAAATAGTGGCATATCACGACATCGGTAAAAATAACCGAGAAATTGCTACATTATTGAAATTAAACCGTAGAACCGTAGATTATAATGTGAAAAAGTGTCAAGCAAGTGGCGGTGTATCGAATAAACGGCGACCCGGACGGCCAAAAATAACAACACCAGCAGAAGATCGTGCTATGGTAATGACAAGCAAGCGAAATAGACGGAAAACAGCGCCAGAAATTGCTGACGAAGTGAATATTTCGCGTCCAAAACCAGTTAGTGTCACCACAGTGAAAAGGCGTTTGCGCGAAGCTGGTTTGTATGGAGGAATTGCTATGCGGAAACCGTTATTACGCAAAGCAAACAAAGCTAAACGGTTAACATGGGCAAGAGAACACAAAGATTGGACGTTGGAAGATTGGAAGAAAGAACTCTGAACCGACGAATCTAAATTTCTCATTTTTGGTTCAAACAGAAGGACATTTGTCCGTAGATCGAAAGGGGAACGAGCACTTGAATCCTGTGTTATACCAACAATAATGATTTGGGGTTGTTTTGGCGGTGCCTCTGTGGGAGATTTGGTCAAAATAGATGGCATCCTGAGAAAAGAAGGCTATAGGGAGATTTTGGAGAGGAATGCTATCCCATCTGGATTAATCGGTGAGAACTTCGTGTTCCAGCACGAAAATGATCCGAAACACACTGCCAAGACATGCCGTGAGTATTTAGAACAGCTGGAGCACAGGAACCAAATTATTGTTACGAAATGGCCGCCCCAAAGTCCAAACCGCAATCCGATCGAGCTTTTGTGGGAGAAACCCGATCGACAGGTTCGAAAATCTGCTCCAACATCGGCAATAGTACTTTGGACGCAACTACAGGATACGCGAAGGAAAATAGAGCCACTAACACTAGCGAAGCTGTTAGAAAAAATGCCGAAACTGTGTGCGGCAGTAATAAAAGCGAACGGTTGACATATTGACAAATCCCAAATTTAAGTAAATTTATGATTATCATTCTTAGAAAATTGACAAGCACATTGTTTTTATAACTGTTAAAGTACTTTGTATTAGCACAGAATAAAGGTTTATTTTATAATAAGAATTTGACTTGTTTTTGTAATATTTTAAGGGTGGGTAAACACTTATGCCCGGTAGTGTACCTGTTTAAAGTCTATAAAGAGCGAATGCGGACCAAGATTCTGTTCAAAACTATTGTTTTGTATAATTTTCAATGTAAAAAATTGATCTAACTGCTTTGATATTCTCCAACAATTATATTTGTCCATACTTTCAGCTGCTTACGTATGGTTGTTGTTACGATCTTATACGTCACATCAGTGAGTCATATGCTTCTATAATTTTCACATAATGTTGCGTCTCTTTTTTTGGATATGGGACAGCACTGCCTTATCACATTTTTCTGGGCATTTTTCTTCCCCCCTCATTCTGGCTATCGGTAGATATAGGCCTCTACGTAGACTTCCTCCTACATTTTTTCAAATTTCAGCTGCGATTCTAGTCCATTCTGCACTTTTGTTGTTACTTCTTCACTTTCTTCTGTTGTGATAATTATTATTATATTATCTTTCAAACCCTGATATTAAGAAACGCCTTTAAAGATTGTTCCTTACTTGCTTGAAGTTTTTTTTTTTTACATTTGACGGAATGTGATACCGTAGCAACAAGTTCGGACGGTCTTTCCATTAATTGCGAAATTTTATTTTTTTTTATTTGATTTTAAGCTATCTTCACCTTTTGTAGCAAACCCTTACGGCTAGCATTTTCATTTATACACACAATATTTGCTTTTATTATTATTTTTTTTTTGATGTACATTTCATCCCCCAAGCTAACGCATTATTCCTCTCCATTGAACTCACCCTTTTTTCTACTATTGAATTATTCCATTCCGATTGATGTATGAGGCGTTCAATTATATATACGTACGTACAATAGGCATTTCGCCGCATTTAACATCGTACAATAGACTCCATTATTGTATTGTTGTAGATAATACCAATATTGACTGTTGATTACGGCTCAAATTATTACTATATGCGCAACGTGTATCGTGTAAACATTCAACGGCGTATTGCCACGTGTATGGTACTATATTAAGCTCGCTTACCCTTGCTAAATTAACCATCTAAGGCAGATACATAGTTACCTATATGCAAACCTGTATACACGTCGAAATGCTATCGTTGGATTTTAATGGCATCGCAAAAGTTGTATAAATAAATGGAATATTAGCTAGAAGCTTTCGAATACCGAGGATTTGTTTCTATTGTTTTTCGCCGTCGAAAAGGGTTTCCTTGTTCGCGTTTAAGTGGTTCTCGCTTGCTAGGTATTGGAGCAAAAGCAACGAATTGAAACCGAATTTAAAACAATATTAAATGGATCACTTTTTGAAATTTTCCAAGTGGAAAGTGTTAGAGGCTTTCTTTCACTTTTAAGTTTAGTGTTGGGTAAGTTTTGTATAATGACTATTTTGATGAATGATTTCTTGAAGATGAATTACAGTCTTAAGTATTCGAAAAAGAAGAAACCTTAAAATTCCGCTGTTACAAAATTGCTAATTCCTTAAGCAGGTTCTTTCGGGTTTAAACAGAACTTTTAGCTGTAGTTTTGCGGGCAATTTACTTGTACTAACCAAACAGCAATTTTCTCCCCTTGAAAATTAACAAACATCCAAGATTAAACTCGTAATTCAACATAAAGAAAATGAAGACCAGCAAGTAAATAGCCTTGCCCTTTGTCTTGCTCAACGCCAGCCCGCCTACAGTTCTTTAAAGTCGACAAATTAGCTGTCCGGATCAACTTTTATTAAGGAACTACGGTCTCGTGAACCTTTGATCTTTGACGGTACAACTTAATTAGCAAAATTAAACCGTTTGATGGGACTGTTTTATTTGCCGAAATATGTTCTTATAACATAGCTTGATGTATTTGGGTGTCAGATAATTTAAATTTTTAGGAATTCCACATCATTAAAAAGTGAATCTAATTTTCCTCACAAACTTATACGCTTCGCTTCCTCGCATTATATTCCTAATTGAATACAACGCAAAGCTTTATTGTTCTATAACGTTACTTGGAACTGCCCTAAAGGGACAACAGGAGACAAACCGCGTTATATACGCCGTAAAGCGAATGCATCCACCGCAGTAATTTGATTGGAACTTCTGTTAAAGGTCCCCGTCTGTGTTTAATGGCGGTCGTATGTAGTACATTACGTTATACACAGCAATCAATAGACGACGTACAAGAACCTTTGATGGGCCAGAAGGCCGAAGATGGGTTGCGTTTTTTTCTGATCTATAGAAACCATCCACGTTTGAAATGCTTTTAACTAAAATACATTATCAACGATTACACTAGTTCGTGGAAAGAACCGAATATATATACCTTGTTTCCTTTTCGATTTTATTCCTAGCTGCCTTAGAAAATTGTTTTCAAATGCCGCGCGCCGGCAATGGATGGATTCTCTACAAACAGATTACAGGGAATCTATTTCCATACATTTACATTTTTTCGCTGGAGCGGCTGGTAAAAATACACCTTCTGTCGCTTGCGATTTGAACCGATGAAGATCAAAAGTTTCTTTGACCGGATGTCGCATTGGCAGGGATGGAATTAGCATTGCAAAATAATTAGGTGGGGGTGAACTCATGTCAAATGCAAATATGTGTGTTAATTGTAAACTTTACCTCTAAAGGTGTATTGGCAGCAATGCTTAATGTTATCTTCTAGGAAGTGAAAAGGCATCTGAGTAGTGCTGAATTCAATTTTTTATGTTGTTCTTAACAGGAAGTTGCTGGCTTGAGCCATTGTATTTGTAAAATCACAGTAGTGGTGACCACCGCTCGATGCAAGGTCACCTCAGAGTTAGCTAAATATTACCGGAAAACGTTGTCAAATTCCGTTACCAAGAGGGCATTTCCGCTAACCAATGTAATCTGGCATTTCAAGCTACAACACTCTATAACGTAATAATGAATAATTTAATTGCCATGAATGCACACTGCCTACTGTATGTGGATATCCATATACAGCGTTCGCGCGGAAATACTAAACCTTTGGAATGTAGAACTCCCATTACCATGAATGGAATTTTCATCTTATATCGATTCCGTTGAGCTTCCATTTATATTGCGGTTTTGACCTCTTCACCACCGAATCAATATTACCCCCTTCTCCAAGTTGCCCCCTCCTCCCCCAATGGATTATTCAATTGTGGTTGGCCTTCAAACTGGGACTATACCAGCGCATAATTTATGCTTTAACAAAGAAACGATCATATTTTATTTAGGTAGCAATTTGCGTTCGACTAGAGCACATACCTTCATAATACTAACCGCGGTGCTACGTTGAAGAAATGTAGCATTTGCACGTGGTTCATTCGGGAATGGAAAGACATGTATTAATACTTCCGTTTCCATCCCGCTTTTCATTGTATTAATACAATAAACCGAAACGCGCTACGACAATCTGCTCAAAACAGAGTATCTGGATGGCGTAAAAGAGGTGAAGTAGATGCAGGTGTATAATTTATCAAATTCTGAGCTTACGGGCAATTATATCGTGAAGGCACACGATTTTCCGAACTCGGGAAATGACTCGTTTTGTATATTAATAGAAAGTTTTACAAGAAGAAAAAAAAAGTAGCCTCAAGAAGCTGCAGAAACCATATCGATTATTTTATTATTATTTATTCCAATTTTTCCGAGTATAGATCATTATACCTTTATTAAATGGCTAGTTATATCACAAACTAAAAGTTGTAACACAAATCTCTATGAGGCGCAATGCTATTGTATACTGTGGCATTATTTATTGAAGTTCATGCAGGAAGTGGGTCAATGTTGAGCCATCTCACGTAAAGTTAAAAATACAATTCTAACATTCTTGGAAAGCGTTCATACATAAAATATTCACGGGTATACAGATTTTTAGTTCCGCTTTTATAAAGCTCAAACCCGGCGAAACGTTAGAGATCGTATTTTCCTGTGTATATTTCAGGCGTATAATA
The DNA here is from genome assembly GCA_902654985.2 of Oryctes borbonicus. Taxonomy (NCBI): domain Eukaryota; kingdom Metazoa; phylum Arthropoda; class Insecta; order Coleoptera; family Scarabaeidae; genus Oryctes; species Oryctes borbonicus. The sequence continues at coordinate 2,456,535 of LR736876.1, read as the reverse complement.
CGTAAATTGTACGTCAACGTGTACAGGAAGATAAAAATACCTGGATGTATATACACCGGAAACCACTTTTTGTACTTTTGCGCGACAATACTAGATGGATTTCTTATTTTTGTTGAAGATGTCGGAGGAAAACCAACACAGATATTATATTTCTCTTTTCGTTTTGTTGGGGGCTATATCTGGACTGACGGAGTGGTTGATTTGTTTAAAGCCGGACTTACGAATTCCGTTTTATGCAATTCCAGCAGTGTGAACCCACATCCCACACCTTTTCTTCCGAATATCTTGTCGTAATCTGTGCAGGGGTGTTGTAATATGTTCCGTTGTCTGCACTTAAAGTGTGCCTACACATTGCCAAAAAAATTGTAGCCATTCCTTTGTCTGTCGACTGACAGACCATGAATTTTTTTGGTGGTGTTTCTTCTTTTCGCCTCCATTTCATCGACTTCGTTTTGAACCAAGGATCATAGTATAGAACCAGCTTCACACGTTCACATGTTGAGAGATATTTAGACACCCACCTTGAATTAAATTTATTTATATCGAAATGATCCTGGGATCAAAAAAACTCCGACACTTTTGATATATTTTTCTCTTGCAATCGTCGATCGCTTAATACAATTAAGGGAAATATTGTCGCTCGTCACCATTTATACCATTTTGCCTATTCTTTCGTTGTCTTGTAAGGGTTTTCGCCCCATTCGAAATCGCTCTGACCATCAAGCCGATCTTTGATGGCTTGTGCTGAAAGACTTTCTCAAGTAAGGAATTTGACAATAGCCTGATATTTTTGGTTACCTCTCACAGGGTGATGAACAAGTGACAGTTATAGGAAAATTAATGATATTAAATTGATTATAAATGATTAAATTGATATTAAATCCATTTTTGCATTTTCCAAGGCTAATACAACTTGAACCAAAGTGTTTTCGACCTATATACTTGGATAAATGTTAAGTCGGGAATTTCTTTCTCTTTCAAACAAATCCCCTATCTGGTTGATTAAATTTTACAAATTTTACAATGGCAAATAACATAAAAATAGCGGTACACTCCGCACCACACAATTTTACAATTTTAATTAATTAATCCCGGGCAACTGTTTCGAAGATACGTCGATCCTCATCTTCAACCGTAAACTGAATTCGGCGTACGGTTAAAATTGATCGGATTAATTAATTAAACTTGTGTGATGCGGAGTGTGTCGATACTTTCGTGTAGTTTGTTTCACATTTTCGTAGGATTTCTTTAAGTTATTCGTCAAGAATCTTGACGTTATTGATATGATCCTTGAACGAGATCGAATGCAACGTAGCTATCGGGCGTTAATATAAGCCTTATTTAAATGACTTTTATTCGTACATCTTTGTTTGAAGGTATTAATATATCAGATTTTATTAATTGTGTGGTTCTTACCATGTACCCTAATGTATTTATCAGAATTTCTGGATTTTTTTTTTATTAGATTTGGCATACTCAAACGACATATAAAATTGAATTTAGCGATAAATCAACGTTTTCGTGAGTGTATTATAATTGAATACCTAACCTTAATTCCTTTTGTATTACAGCTAATCGCATATTGATTGTACACAGATAGGGGATTATGTTGGAAACGGTGTATCTGTAGAAGGTAATTTATAATTAATCCTCCCTGGATTAGATGTAATTATTTTTTCTAGATTTTTTTTACTATGAGGGTGAATCAGTAATTAATGAGCTTACGAAAAGAGGGCAGAACTAATACAAGAACGTTGTTTGTTTTTTAAGTTGGCAATCCTTCATAACGTAACAATAATAATAATAATAAATAAATAATAATAATATACAATATAGCCTAATTTCAATACAATAAACTAACGAGACGTCAAAAATCGTCTAAATCGCTTTAAATCAATAATAATAGCAGTTAGCGTTCTTCCTTTAACCTACATCACAATTAACTTAAACGGAATATAAAAGATAAAATAAATATACCTAGAAGAAACACTTCTAAGTCAGGGGTGCCAAAGGTAAACATATTTACGTTCACAGTTGGCTGTTTTGAAACCTGGGGAAAGTGGAGTAACGATGAAATCAAGGCCAAGTTGGAATCTGTTTACAGAGACCAATATTCATCAATGCGACCATAAAACGATGGGCAACTATATTTTGACATGGTTGGACCAATGTATTTGATGAACAACGCGGTGGACGCCCAAAAGATATCGTGGTAAATGGTTTTATAAATCAGCGTTTTCGATTTTGCATAATGAATTGAGTATGAAAGGATTACGTGCCGCATTTGTGAACGATTGACCATAAACGTGAACGGGAATGCATTTCACCCCTGAGTTTAACGAGGATGGGCCACGATTCGAAGGACTTTTGGAGCGGAATTGATTACTCGGCTTCAAAAGTCCTTTCTGGGTAAATTGTTATACATAAAAGTAATAAGAAAAAATAACACGGAAAAAGATGCAAATCGAAATATACGCTTTTGCCGCGTTGTCAAATTTGAATCATTCGTGTTCAAATGCATTAAGCGCGTTGGATGCCCGGGACATGTTATATTGGGTTGAACGATTTTAAAACCCAGTTCTATTTTACCGGATTTAATTAAAAAAAAAGTAATTTCTGATGTTCGAACAAAGGTTTGTGGGTGTCATTTTAAAAATAAATATAGATGACACTGTACCATGTGAAAAACGCGAGATCGAGAAGATAAAGTGTAATAATGTAATTTTTGATTTTTCTTGATTTGAACTTATTAACGCGGAAACCTTTTTAACAAACTTCAACTAGTGTGTTCATTCATTTTACGGCAACTGAGTGTATAATAACGTAGCTTAAAATTAAGGTAAACGTGTCCCCTAGGATCCTTCGTACCCTAAATATCATCGAATCGGTATGCCTAATGTAAATAAATATTTTGCTCTCACGAACTCTTAATATTCGAAAATCTTTCTTTCGAATTGAATTTATTTTATACTCTACGAATACATTCATTAATGAATGAACATAGAATTTTCCTCTTTATATCTTCAACTTTTCGAGAATTAAAAATGTCCATTTCGTTCCGGTTTATTTATTTAGCGAACGTGGGTGAAATAGTAACGAAAACAAAAACGACATTTTCATTTAAAATGCACGCAAAATTTCAAATAACATGAAAGCATCCGCTTGTGTACCTTTCCCCCACATATTGTACATTCGAAATACGAAAAATGTGAATTGAATACAAATTGATATCTAATAAATTCTTCAATAGGAAGGGTCGATATGCTATGTTGACGGTAAAACGTATCCCTATTATCTTGGGTCGAGTATAAAACATCGGATGAAATATCGCTGAAATATTGTTTGCAATTTTGAACCCAAGATATATGTAAATATATATTTAGATGTAGGTTGTATCGTTTGACGAACTGATATGCTAGTTGGTTTAGGTTATAAATTGCAATAAAGAGGTTAAAAGAATTAAATACATAGAAAATATAGAGCTTTGTATAATCTATACGGTGAATCCCCAAAACGTGTTTTCTATCAACTTTGTTGGCTCATTTTAAGTTATTTGCTAGTACCTTCGATAAAGGGAGAAAAAAGAATGCGTCTAGTCTGAGTAAGAAAGAAGATTATCCCTCTACGACAGGCAAAACCCGAACAAAATAAATGAAACTTTTATAACTATCAACAAATGAAAATTAATGGTGGGTCCAATAGCCGTCATTCTCCACAACTTGTAATTTATGGGGCATAGAGTTCATTAGATTTGCATAAATCGGTGTTCCTCTAATGGCCTCCCATATTTGGGTAACATGTCGATGTAGGGTATTTCTGTTTCGTGGAACTGGTGCTCATTGTTTTTCCCACATATCGTCCACACTCTCAATTGGATTGAAATCAGGTGATTTTGGGGGCCACGGAAGAACTTTTATTTCTTAATTGGGCTCCATCCACGCACTAATTTGGATCTATGCATCCTGCACGAATACTATTGAGGTGGGTTCTGGATAAATTGCACGGACGCTCGGAATCAAGTTCTTCGTTCATCTTCGTTTTAATCGCCATAATTTCTCTTGGTCCGGCCGCTGACATCCAACCCCAATACGCTAAATTTATTCGGGTACTTTGTCGCATGGGCACTTTCATATCTGCTACCAATTGGGTCTCCATACCAACTTTCGCGTTTGTTGTGATGTAGAAAATACCTTCTCGTCGGTGAAAATTACTGCACTCCAGTAACGCTGCAAATTCGCTTTCGCAAAATATAAATGCTGTTGAACATGTTGAGATTGAAACTCGACACGGATTATATTGAAATAAAATCAAACAATGCGCTTTTCAAACAGTACACCGTTCATTCGTGTCTGAGTGCTTATTTGGCTGATTAACGTGTTAATGGAATTTTATTACATTGTTAAACAATATCTTCTTGAGTTTACTCAAAAAAGAAAATGAAAAAAAAAAAGAAAAATAAATCAATATTTTGTATTTTCTGAAAAAAAATGTCAAATTTGGAAGTAGGTACGCATTCGTGTTTTAAGCGAAAACAAGAGCAAAGCGAACGATACAAACTTTATGTGTGACACTGTATATGTACTTTTGAGGATTCACTATATACACTAACGTCTCTTTGTTTTTTGTTTTTTTTTTAAATACTTCGTTTATATTTCATTTTTGGCACTAAAAACACATCCTTTTAGATTCATATCAAGTTATATACTAAAGACATTCTCTAATACACGTATCACATACCTTATTACATACATAAATAGATTTCAAATACTCCAAAACTTTCCAACAACTTCCTCATTTACCTTCTAATATATCTTATCTCCAAGTCACTTCTTCTTCCTTAAATGACAGCTTCGCTCTGCAAATTGACAATCTCACCTTCAGAAACGTCGTAACTCAACCTCTGTTGATGAAGTGATTGTTGGCTACGCTGATCCTTCAGCTGTTGCTGTTCCGAATGCTGCGATTGTCCGTTTCCGTCTCCTGCAGCTCCTCCCGCGGGTCTAAGGTGATTGTTCATGTGGATCTCGCTGGAGGCGTTGCTGTAGTTTACGGATTCGCTGCGCGTCCTGCATTTCCAACAGAGTAGCCGCGACGAGAACTGGCAGCAGTTCTGCAGCGTTTTCTTGAAGGCGACTCGAAATTCCCGGTTGAAGTAGGCGTAGATGAGAGGGTTCAGTGCCGAATTGAAGTAGCCGATCCAGAAGACCAGCGTTACGACCGCTGGTGGGCTGTAGCAATTTTCGCTGCCGCATAGTGAGGTGATGACGTACCTGGAAAAGATGTGTTTGATAAATTAGAACGGTTGTGTACAATCATTCGTGTTGGAGACTATTTATCTTTGTATATTTAGCATATTTATACGAGGTTTACGAGAATAATTTTTAAATTTTTCTTAAATTTGGAATAAAATGTTCTGCTGCGTTACTAAAAACTCAGTTAAGGAATACATATATTTTTTTCTTCCTCGTCCTTTTTAAGTCCTTGGTACTTTAAAGGTGTTGGATTTGCAACCATACATTAGGTTTTGTGTATATTGATGTACACTTCCAGCCTGCCCTCCTCATGCCGGACATTCGCTAATTTTCGCATCTTCTTGTACGAAGCCGCATGCAGAAGGGTGTCTTATGTTATTGGGATTAGATGTTTATATGCAATTGTTCTTTGGTCATAGCCTTTAGAGTGCACTGACCCTAAGAATGTTGTTAATTTTTTCGAAATTTAAAAGTAGGAGCAACCATAGCATAGCCTAATTTAAACTGGTTATAAATTTATAATGAGAAAAGAGCTTCTATACCTTCTTCACAAACATTACAAGATTTGCAAACTAGATTGGATTTATTTAGCTTGTCACAGTAGAAACGAATTAGAAGGCGAAACACTTGTCGAAATAAAACACTTGCAAAGCAGGCTATAAATCCGAATTCGAGCCCGGAAAATGATTTAAAATAACTAAAGCGGCGGTTACGGGATTAAGAATTGCTTCCTGTAGTGTAAGACATCCAATTAGGCGTCTTAATTATTCGCCGGAAGCTACTCAATTAAGTGAATTTCCCGTTAGCTGTTTAACGTAATGACCTTTCGTTTATTTCCCATCAATTTAGAGGGCACGCAGTAGCAAGATAATGAAGTGGAGATTCATATCATATTTAGGTCAGGTTTTATGATTTAATTTATACAAGTTTTAGTGTAAAAAGAAAATTAATACTCTGTTAGAGGAAACTAACAAAAGCTTCTTTAAAAAAGCAGAGCTGAGCTCACTGAAAGTATTTAGTGTAAAGAGAAAACTGTTGGACTATTTGTTGTTACAATTAACAGCAGTTTTTAAATTAGGAAAATAAGATTGTCCTTCGAAGGTTTGTTTGGTAAGTGTAACCACTGTCACTTCCTTTTCTTCTTGGAGATTGTGTTGGTTACTCAAGTTTGTCGTATTCCCCATTACGTTTTTGTTTGATCCTGCTGAAGTTTAAGCTCACCAAAAAATGCAAAAGTTGAGAACAGCAAGTTACGTTCGCTCGATAAAATTAATTTTTGCTGAGACATTGACAATTAACTGGTCCAGTAGTGCTTAATTTAACACGAGACAGAACCATCAACTTGCCGGCGGCGCAGTGTTCCGTTAAAACTAACAATTTTTAGCGGTAAATTTTGTGTCTGTAGGCCATAGATATTAGTGTCAAGACAATAATGATGTGCATGGTGTGGCATTGTACAAATGTACTTTACAGCCAGGTTAACCGAACTAAAATCATACTGGTTTAGGTGCCGAGACATGAGGGTCACAGAGAAAACGTTAACGCAGACGAAACTAGCCTGAGTAGGCTTGTTATCTGTTGATAAAGTCCAGGACCCTTTGTATTGTATTCGAACTCAGTCTATCACGTTTCTTTGTGTTATTGGTTTTTATTCTGCGCGTAAAGTACTAGCTGATTAGTTTTTGCTTCGCCGCTTGGAGTAGTTGCTGAGAACGTCCACGATCCTCTTGCTCTTGCAGATACTTCGGCAATTTCTAAAACGTTTAAACCAACCAAATTTTAGGTCAATTTCATCTCTCTACCACTAGAAGAGAAGAAAAATTGCTTCAATGTCACCACAATTGGTGACATCTTTGTCCCTAACCTCAATGGTTAGGGACAAAGATTAACAATGAATCTAGTACATCAAGTAGCAAGTATCTTTGTACTAATTTTCATAAATACTATTTTCTTGATCACAACGCAACGCTTGGAAACAAGTAAACAGTAAATACATTTGACAAACGTTGATGTTCTTTGCATTGGAGATGAAGGTGCGGAATCATTATTTCCATTTTTTTCGGTTTTATTGGATTTTCTACATCGGTGTTATTTATGTGTTTCTGTCAACATGATTACCTTCAAACATCGAACAAAAGGGAAACAGAAAACGTATCTTTGCTCTTTTCACGTTTATTTAGCGCGCCGTTGCTTTCGAGGGGGTTAAACAGGGCGATGACAAAACAATTGCCTAAGAAGCTTTCAGCCCTTTCAATTTCGGTAGTTCTTCTCCTCGATATTAGATTTGCTGTTGTCTGTTTTAGAAGGTTGGCTTATACGGTAGCTAGAGGAACTAAGAGAGTGAGTACTTGTTCGGGAGAGCGGCTAGATCGAACGGTGCCTCGGAGGTTTGTTATTTCTTCTCCGATCAAACAATGAACTGTGGCGGCGGCTGGGTTTTAAAGTTATTCGAAGCGATTTGATAGATGGTAGGATGGGAGATATATTGAAATAGGGAGAGGGAGAGAGAGAAAGAGAGAAGGGTTTGTGCGAAGAGGTCGAAGATTTCACTAAGTAATATTGTGGAAACGTGTCGTAATGGCAATCCGGTTTAAGTTGAGGATCAGACAGTCGGAAAAATGTGTTTGGGAAAATGCAGATAACGTAATTCGGTTCATCAATCAATAAAGACGTCTGCTATAATCTGTAGTTCTCTGATTTAGCCGTGAGCGTCTCATAAAAGATTTGATTTATTCTTTTTTCTTTTTGGAGATCACCAATCATTATTCAGAAAAAGGAAAAAAATTGTCGATTATTAATACCAATTATTTTGTGGGAATTTATACCGCACGTACCACGCTTAGTTTTTAGCAAAATTTTTACATAACGAAGTACATATATTATTATTTCGTATTTAAACTTGGAAACTCTTAATACATTTGTATCAATTGAGTTAGATTGGCGAAATGGTTACTGTAACCAGCACCGGTTCTGAAGCAAGTTGCAGATATTGCATGATCATTAGAAAAAGTCAGATTTTCCAAAACACTTAAGTATCAAATTTATAATAAAAGGAATGTTGTTGGATCTAGCACGTAGCCGAATTCATTGAATAACAAAAAAAAAAGAGTTTATATATATCTGTGTTAGAAGCTACTTTTGTTGTCCAGGGCACAGCGCCTATAGAAGAAGAACTTCCCTCATTGAATGTGGGTAAATAGGTTCAGTTTTAGTAAATAGTTTTATGTGCTCAGGGCAAATTATAACTATTCATGGACTGTGGTTCATCTAACACCATTGAACATTCATTTCTTATAAATAAACTAGCGCTCATTCACCGTAAATCAATTTCAGCTTATTCACTGTTTAAACTACATACCGCTTTTACTGAGTTAGCAGAACTTTTTTTTTCTCTATCTGCTAATTAACGACGTTTTTTTCTTCCCTATTTGAATCAAAAAATCGCGTACCGAAAGATATTTCTAAAAGATTTCAAACACTGGGTAAGAAATTTCCCTTCTTACCACAGAAAAAACGGCATCCAACACGCTAAAAATGCGGAAACGATGATACCCAGCGTCCTGGCCGCTTTTCTCTCGCGTTTCATTTTGTTACTGGCCCCCGGATCGGATTTATTCTCCACCAGATCTATATCGACTGATTGCCGGAGTGTTGTGAGACCGGCCGAGATTCCGTTGATCTGCAAATGCTTGTTGAGCAACGCTGCGGCCACTTTGCTTCTGAAACATAAAGAAAACGAGTGAAAAGAAAGAAACGATGCGCGCGAGCGAGAGAAAAGATGCATTATGGATTACGCGGAGAAGTAATTTAACTGTTTTAGTAACTTTTTGATTTGATTTGTGCCTTCATTTTTCTTGTTTTCTTTTGAAATGCAAAATTCAGCAAGTTTCTAATAGATAAGAGGCGTTTCGATAGGGATCGGTGAAGTGGTGGTAGACATGTATTTGAATGCAAGGAGCATGTTGATAAATTTGAGAATTAACTTTGTTATTTATTGCAAAAGAAGGTTCATCAGTAAAAGCTACTTCTACTAAGATATTTTCATTTTTATTTAATCAGTTAAATATACTGCCTAAAACTAAACGAGAAAGGCCTTAAGAAAGGCCTTGAGAAAGGAAAGGCCTCCTTCCCCTGAAGAAGTCCCATATGATTATAGGTGAAACGTCGAGTTTTCGGTTACCTACTATGGCCATGGTCCAAGTCCGGAACACGTTTAATTTTAACTAACTCTAGCCGTGGAAGCCTACGTTATTATGTTTGTTTGGCTTTGGCGATTTTCAAATGCAGAAGAAAGTGCTTAACTTCAAGCTCTAAAACTAAAATCGTAAAAACAACTAAAAAGATGCACATAAACTTCACACCCTAGTTACAAATCAAATTAGTTATGGAAAAGCAAAAATAGTTCTCCATTACGTTATATTCATTGCTTTCATAAAATAAAAGAAAAGCGTGTCAAAACCCACATATTCCTCGTGAACCATCTTAGCTATGCAGATCATGAAATACATTTATACGATTACCATTACGTCACTTAAGACAGCCAGTCGTAGAGCTGGAACCTTAAATTCCTTACGGACACGATAATTCCATTTCCGGTTGTTCCGGTACATGCCACTAGAGGTTCTCAAATTGCCTCTCCGCGTCATGGCTGTCATGGTACGCGGAACATACAACAAGACACCTTTTCGGATAGAAGGATGTCGTTTGTATTTGTCTTTTCGGTTGTTGAACGTAAAGGAGACGTCTGTCCTTGGAGACCGGGGGCAAACGTTAGACATCGATTTTTGGAAATTCCACATCTCAGATTGTGAGGAAAGAAAGAGATGACAAAATAGAAATTATGAAAAGTTCAGTGAAAGGCGTTCGGTTTACATAAAAATGAATTACGCTAAAGATAATATGGTCGATATAATTTTTATACTGGGCGAAGCAGAAAGAAATCCCTTTTTAGTCAGTAGACGTGAGAGATCCAAAAAATAGAGCTTTTGAAAAACTAATGAACAGGAAACGTTGTTTACAAGAAATGAAGAAAATGTGTTAAACGTTCTGTTCGCAGTTATTGACGAGCTAAATACAAGCTAAAGAAATTTAAGCAAGAACACAGATGTAAGTGGACGATCTGTTCTGCGAATATTAAAGAAAAATTATATTTTCGGTTTTGTAACTAGGCCAGTGATAAATTACAAGAAAATTCAAGTTGCTATTTAGCATACGGGCCGAGAAATAAGAGACATATGTGCTATTGCTGCGCTCTGTACGGTGGAGGCGTCGGATTAATTCAGATATAGTTTTAACTATTTCGAAATTTGGCGAAATTCTTAACTTGGGAATTGAAACCCTAAAATTTTAGTGCTTTCTAGACTGAAATTAAACTCTGTAGGTTGCAGCATTAGTCCAGCATGTATGATCCTATCAATCACGTTTCAAAGATGTAGAGTACGCTTTTCGAATGACTTGCTCGTTACGTAACATCATCTGAACATAAATATATCTCTTTCTATTTAAGATTTTTAAAAGCCGTGTTGGTAAGGCATTGGTAATAAAATTTTCAAATTTCCAATTTCTTACAAAATTCCTACAAAAAATACACATTGACAGGCATTATGCTTGGTAGCTAATGTCATGTGCATGCGGAGAACTTATACATGTTTTCTGAAAGTTACGTAAAAACATTTTCATGCAAGGGATATTTTTATATGAGATACCAAAAGAACTGAGCGCTTAGTATATTATGAACAATAATGGTAAATTTCCCTTGCGTTTATTTTGGTATAAAATTTCATCATAACCAAGTGACTTTTTGACCTGATTACGTCCTTAGAAAACGAATTTAAGCATCTAAATGTTCCAAATTACCCAGCACAGAACGACGCGACGTAGATGTCGCTTTCCAAATAATAATTTTCAAATAACGCCCTCATTTTACGGTTTGTTTATGAAATAATAAAAGTCCAGGATATAGCTGGTAGCGGAGTGAGATGCTAACAGTGTTAGGGTGATTCAATTTGTTCATTTCTTCCATTTGGCCTTATTTATTTTTCTGTTTTCACTTTCCGCGGAAGCAGCAGCTTGTATAACATTTTCATATCCGACCCCCTGGTCGGAAGCGTTTGCTTTATGAACTCCGCGAACCCTCTCCCGCTCCAAACTTGACGATAATGATGATATATCTACCCGGTAGGGGTCGACCGACGTCTTGAAAAGCGCTCACTTGAAACTGAAGGCTATGGCGTCGCCTACATAAAGTGTATTCTCCTTCTGTTAGCAAGCATTCGAATATCTCTATCTTTCTTATCTTCTTTTGCTTTTATTTTTGCCGCAACGTTGGAAAAAGAAACTGAGGAGTGCTCGGAAAAGATAATATGTCTTGATGACGAAAGTATGAAATTTTCAAGTACGAAAGATTATTTAATGAAGTCACGATGTTATTACAAAGCGGAAAGAAAATGAGAAAGGTAACTTGATATGGAAAAAATACGTTTTATTGAATTTTATTTTGGAGTCAAAAATATCTTAAATTTGAAGTGCCAAATAAGCTTCAAACTTTTACTAAGAGAGTCGGATTGCAAATATGTTTAAAATAATTTTGCCTAACAAATACCGTTCAAAGTATTGGTAGCAGAAATGCATCCGTAACATTGCGCCAAAAGTTGGACCAACCCCCAAAGGTGTTCACCCTGGTGTCACCCACCGATCAGATTGAAAATTGGCAGACTTGTAGAACCCACCGAGAGTTGTAAAACGGAAATCGGCGTTTTATAACACTCGCTAGGCCCTAAGTTTCAATCCGATCGGCATGTTTCCTGGTTTTTTTAAGTAACCCGTTATAATAAAATTTGAAATTTTCGGCACCATCGAGACGCACCATAGACGCATCGCACCACAGAATACGACCGAAGAAGTTGCCATCTTTTTGAATCCCATTTGAGATTGGGTTGAACGGCTGAACTTTAGAAACATGATGTGGACAATGGAGGTTTTGTCGTAAAATCAACTGAACGGTCTTATTACTGGGGATATTTAATGTTAATAATTGTCAGGTACTAGCGGAGGGATTTTCTTGTATTACGTCTAAAATCTGCTTTTCTAATTGTATTGTAAGTCAGGTCAAGAATCAAGATTTTGTCGGTATTGAGATGATATTACAGAATTTAGGGATGTTGCTTGTTTTGCTAAAATTTCGATCTTTATTCTTAGAAAAAAAAAGCAAAAGATTCCAATTACGAGCATATACCATAAAATAAGCATTATTCCATTTTGGTAAAAAAATAAGGGCTGCTATTAAAAAAATCATAGCACAACAGTTCACGGTAAAATTAAATGAAACCGCCTCGAAAAAATCGACGTATTTGTACCTCATATCATGGAAGAAAGGTAATTGCGAAAGAAAGAACGAAAAAACATTTATGCAACATCTTTTGAATATCCTCGTATTAACCTATATCGAATTTCGTTAGAGTAAAATGGACATTACAATATTTGCAAGCCATTCGATCAATATCTCATGTCAACTATATCTCATAACTGTCGATTGATTGCCTTTGTTATTGACGGTAAGGTTCCCACTGTTGTCCACGTTTCGTTGTTCCGAAATAGACCAGAAGTATATACGGACCAGAAAGAAAAAAAGAAAAAAAATTAAAATACTTCCGCTTTCTGATACGTTGGAAAAAATTTAATATGTTTCATGACGTCTTCATTTCCTCATCTTTCTTTTTTTTCTCGATGGTTTTTCCTCGTTATGTGACACACAAAGCAGATGCGACGTAAAAAAGGGATACCCGAATCAATGCAGCTGGCTGGCAGCAAATGTGAGGGAGTCAGCTGTTAGACATTCCGATGTCTTTTAGTCTAAGAAGGACGGATAAGGAATGTAGGTCGTTAAGTTTTGGACGGGAAGACGAAAGATTGTATGGAAATACTTTCGAATGTAAAAGTTATTTCCTCTTGATTTACGGATCTATAAATAGGCCGAAAAGCAATTATTGTAGAAGCTTTGAATTTATTTTTAGAAATACATTTGTTGAAAGAATTTTTTGTTGTATATTTATTTATTCTTTTGAGTTTTCCAAAAAATGCATTTTCTAAGATACACATGTTTCTCTTACATTGTTGTTCTGCGACTTAACAGTACCGGTTTATTGCATTTCGCATTCTGTAGGTAACATGTGCTTATCTTTCTATTGCATATAGATAATTCAATGTACCTATGAGTGAATACTGCACATTCATATGTAAGAAGAGACGGCAACGTTAAGATGTTATAACGTTCAAACATTGGATGGTGCGGATTCGTTCTATGTAACGAGAATGCTGTTCTTATGCCTCTTTTTCGTAGAACAAAACAGTGCAAAAAGCGAGGCTAAGATTATATGGTATATTAGCTTGTTTGCAGCATAGACAAGGCGCAACATTAGCGGATTCTCAGACTTAACTTCTACTGTTTGCATACGCAAAAGAATATGGTTTAGAGCAAAGGTATCTCCCAGCCGCATTAGTACTAACATTAGTACTAACATGTTGCAATTTCTTTTGGAATATTTATTACCCATGTTTTGTTAATTTTTGTTGTTTTTTGTTTTTTGAGTGTGAGTTTTTAAATCTTGGTTTTATATAATAACTATTGAACCTTTATCCCTAACATCCTTTATTGCTAAATTCAATAGTTCGCTTCTTCTCATGCCTAATATTAAAGCAACTCGAAGCAGTATAAGCATATTTATTAGTTTCTTAGAATAATGCTATTCTAAAAAATCTTTATAAGCAAATTCATATTTGCTAGGAATAAACCCAAAAATTGTACTTTTCGATTCTTTAGATACTTCATGGGGTAGAGCTTCCTCATGGCTTTCTGATAATATGCCGTGTTTTTATTCGCTTCTGATAAAAAAATACTTTTACGTGTTTCTTTTTAATTTTCACTGTTTATTAATCCTTGTTTGTTGCGCTGGTATTGTGACTTACATGTCAAACAAAGGACACGACGATATTATATGTGGTTGCACGTCAGAACAGCAAACGTTATTTATTTATTTATGCTGTGAGTGCAATTTTCTATATAATACAAACTGAGGCACGAGAATAATTTTATTATATATGAAGTTTGAGATTTTTCTTGAAACTTCTTTATATATTCCTTTCTGAATAGCAGAGGAACGAGAAAAACTGTTTTTCAGTTCATTTTCCATCCCGCTTATTATTTCCAAACGGCACTCACATTTCGTAGCGACGGAAGTGGGTGGTGGGGCAGTGGATGTAGTGGAGGAACAACCAGCCAGCAATTAATTTGAAAGCAATTTCCAGCAGTCTCCATTACCTACTATGATGACGACGACGACGTAGGACCTCAAGGTAAAAAATTGAAAACGATAATCGTTTTTTACCTCCCCCTCATTTCAACCCCCCTCACTTTCCTCTTTTAACATTCTTATATTTGGCCACGGGAAAAAATTATGAAGCGAGACGAAGATATAGAAAAGAAGAATATCGCCGCGTATATTCCCAAGAAGAGGTACGATGAACTATCTCCGTGAATTTCCGTTGAGGCGTTCTAATTTCGTTGCCCTTGAACGCACCTATTTGAGGAAGCGAGACGTAAAATATACTTTAGCTGGCATTTTCTTATTTACGTTATAAGGTTATCTTCTAATTTTCGCTAGAGCGTGAGTGTTGGGTAGCTAATAATGTAAATGGTGTACACATAGGATATTCTGTATAGAATGTAATGTATCCGTTACCTGATTAATCAGCAAGAGAGTTTGCAAATTACATTGGGATACAACGCGTTTTTGAACTGTTAATGCACGGTATTTACTGTAACACTGGCGAAATTGTAAATATGCTCAAAAGCTTATATACAGGCGTGTCGCAAAATGCTGTTCAAAGAAGCTGTAAGTTTTGAAGATTAATTTGCTTTAAATGCTGAAGTAATACTACAGCATTAATCAGTCTAGAGTAATTGTTGAAACTGTCTACCACCTATAATAAATTCCGCTCACTTGATAGCGTCGAAATTTTTGGACCATCTTCTGCACTTCCTTCTGCTGATAGTTGCGACGAAGTCTTCTTCGAAGAATCCGAAGAAAAAGTCACTTTAACAGGTGTTGCTCTCTGGCTATGGTTACTTTGGGACGATTACTTCATGGCTTATTTTAATTAAGATATATCTGTTAATGGCTAATTGAATAACACGACATGAACACTTTCACTTTTGAGCAATTTTAGGTAGCGAGATTCATGCAGAACTCAAAATGTGTAGCTTCGCTTAACTGTCGCTCTCTTGCCATAATAATTGCAAATATTTATAGTGTCCTTACTCTTTGTGAATTGAAGGACGAAGGGACCACAGCCTGGTGGAAGAGATATAGGCATTAGTGGGCCTAACTGCCATCTATACCACCCAAAAGGGCATTTTGTTACAAAAAAAAACCCAATAACCAAATGCATTCTTCGACTGTAATAATAATCTAGAAAAACATTTACTCTTTGCTGATGGCTAACTTAATGGTTCGTACAACACGCTTGTATAACCGATTTTTATTCTTGCTTTTATTTGATGATGATTTATTGCATTTCTTCTGTTAGTTATTTTTCTAAATAATCGAGTAGATTTTGCTATTAAGAAGTATTCCTGTAAAACATTCAGAGAAGACCTTTTTGGACTGAATTGCATGCGAACTGTCTTTTGACCATTGGTGAACGTTTTGAAAATTAATAATAGAAAGAAAGAAAACATTTCTTGCTAGGAATGTTTTCTTGCGCGAGGGTAACATTCTGATTGAATTTTTTATTTTCGGGAAACTGGCTGTGACAAAATGTATCTCGGTAGAGTCTTTTTTCCATGCATAAAATGGGGATGGAATTTGGAGTAACTGACAACGACAAATTGAATATTCGGACATGAAAACAGAATACTTGCTACCAGGGACTTTTAAGTGGAAATCAACTGGAACAGCGATGAAGCAACAGAGCTGAAATTATTTACATCTTCTCCAAGCATTTATTTCTAATATCGTTCAAAAATAGAACCAAACAATCTTGACGATCTAAACTACTCGAGATAATGGACAAACGGTTTATAACCAACACTTCTATTCTATTACGGAACGATACAGTTTTATACACATCGTTTTCTCATAAATAAACAACCTCAAAATAAAATTTCTACACGAGAATTTAATTTAAATTCTCCTCTGGATGATTTTCCATTTTCTCACGATGATATAATGCGGTACTTTCGCTAGCAATAAGAATAGATTCTTCATAATTGAAGGTAACTTACTTAATAAGTTAAGTCTTCAGCGTTCTAAGTTCGTTATGGACTCTAATAACTTTTTAAAGGAGATTAATTCATTTTAATATTCACGTCCTCGTGCCTCTTGGAAACTTGGAACGTTATATCCTATACTCATGAGATTCGGAATAGTTTACCTAGTGACTTACACTTTAAATTAGTTTGAAGGTTAAGGAATCCATTAATATTCTGGAAGCTTTATGAAAATAAAGAATGAGGTTCTAATCTAGTGTTTTTAGTTAAGTGATTTAGATCAAAGAATAATTCACAATCTTTAACGGTCTAACTCAAAAGTATGAAGAATTCACGTTTCGCTGGACATATTGACAGTTTCTTCAGATCAAAAGAAACCATTTCTTTGCAATAGCATATTAAATATAGCAAATAGAATTATTCCATCAAAGATTCTGTTTCTTTAAGGAAGAAAATAATCTTTCGTTTAAAGAAATTATGAGTTTTGTTTCAAATCTGTAGGTTGTTTGAATTAGTGAATAATCGAGAAGAAAAATGATTTCATTAGAAACACGTGTTTTTCGAGTGTGTAAAGTATTGCCTTGGAACAGAGAAATGTGCTTAAAAAATTAATTCCTTTGGTTTAAAGAATTCTTCGATGTATTGTACCTTTTAACTATTCTTTTTACATTTAATATCCCTTCTCATTAATATATTTGTAACAGTTCTTTTGCAATTCATTCCTTGCAGGATTTCTGTTGCTTTGTTGTTTGAACCGCTAATCATCCTTGCCCTACATAGGAGCGTAGTGATGAGCGACCTCTCCTGCTGTGGTTAACGAGGCGATGTTGCTTCAGCTCAGTACTTGTTTTGTGCGTTGAGATCTCTATTGTAAAAAATATTTCCAACTAACTGTTAATTAAATTATTATATATATTATTTTCTTGAATTACTCTACACAAAGTACCCTATTCAAATTCACACGTTTCTTAAATCTACCGCATCTGATAACTTTATTAACCCTAAGAAAGCAAAAGAAAAGCGCCCTATCTTCAGTAGCGAATCAAATCTGCTCCTGGAAATCTATTTAAGTAGCTACTATGGTTTTTGGTCTCCAGTGGTTAACGCGCTTTCGCTGTAACGAAAATCAAGCAGTCAAAATGGCTTGAGTCGAGTGAATTCGACGGCCTAGATCCCGAACGTTCACTTAGTAGGCCCGGTGCGGAGTATATTACGCTGACCCTTGTTATTTAAAGGGAACCCTCCAATAGACCTGGGACGAAAATGTATTAGTGTGAAGAGGAAACATTCGTATGTAAGGGAGATCAATGGCCGTACATATGAAGTGTGCTTAATGCTGCAGCGATTTAGTTTTGTTGAGGAACAAACTGAAAATAATATGTAGTGAAGAATGTCCCTACTTATATACCCTGTATATAGTATAGTCCTCAAATAAAAAAAAAACTGCAATGATTTTAACGTGCGGCCCTTATCGTTGCCGGTACGCGGCAAGAAATAAAACTGAGTGAAAAATTTAGAGTCGACGTAAAAATTTTGTAGTGACATCACTAATTCAAAGCAGTAACTTCAGTCAATTTCCTGCTTGTGTAGTTTTTGAAAATTTTCTGCGGTCGTTTTTCAGTTCAGTTCATCGTAAAGCTCTATTAAAATTAATAACTACATTGAATAGAGTTTTCTAGAACCTAAAGGTGGTTATTTGAGTTTCACGCGACTAATTTGAGCTTAAACATGTGTGTGTAAATTACTAAAACTTTTATACCTAACGTTACGTCCAAATTATTAATTACAGGAAATTTTTTTTTTATATTTGTTTTTCTATTCCACACCATGTAACCGCCTTTTAAGATGAATATTACCTGGTTTAGAGCGTATCATAGGTTAAATTCGTTTTGGTCCATGTGTAATAAGTAGGAGCGCGATAGAAGAGGATCCGTTGTTGTGTGTAGGTATACGATGGTTGCTTGAAAAGTTTTCAGTCTAACACGAAACAACGAATTCAGTTTTATTTTTTAACAGTACAAGAAGCAGTTAGCATTTTGTTCTATAAAATTGGCTTCCTCATTCGATGAAAACCGTCGTCTTATGAGCGAAAGATTGACGCAAAAAAAGAGTCACTGCGTTGGGGGGCAGATGTGGTAAATAGGGTGGTTGGCTTATCGATTCGTAAATTTTTTTCATGGTGAATACTGATGTGTAAGAAGGTGCGTTGCCATGGTGGAACAGAACTTTCTTTTTCTTCAATTGCGGTAATTTTTCCGCAATCTCTGCATTTAGCTTGGCAAGTAGATATGCGTATTATGGACCCTCTATTGTTTTTTAACACAATGCCATGATTATTCCAAAAAGCAGTCGCCATTACTTTCCTAACCGATGGAAAAATCTGCACCTTTTCGGAGTCGATTAACCCGCGCAGTCCATTGTTTCGACTGCGTTTTGGCTTCAGGTATTGGTGCATACAAGTTTCATCAACTCCAAAACTCCCACTTATTTTGTCTAAACAAATATTTGTTCGAGTGCGCTTTTGGATCTAAGCGAGCAACTGCGGCACTCAACGCGTGGTTAGTTGTTTCTTTCGGTCTCTGCTATCTCTCTAACTTTAATTTTCCGATGTTATCGGTAATGGTTACAGTTTTTGGTCGTTTCGAACGTTTATTCTCAATTAAGCTGAAACGGCCACTTTTGAATTCAGTTTCTTAAAATTCACCGTAAACGACGTTCATTTTATGACGACTCGATATTATACCCATGAAGCCCATTGCATTAAGTTTAGCGTATTTCCAAAATCGTACCTCAGCCAAAACGGAAACCAGCAAATTACATGTAAGGTCTAAAAATGGTCCAAGTTTCATTAAATTCTGAAAATGTTAGGTCCTTTCCATCTAAGTTAGCTTGCAAATGTGTTGTGAAATTTTTTTTGTTTACACTATTGTAACTAGCAAAGCCACACTAGAACATCGGTGATTTCCTTGATATCGTAGTTTGTAACAACTGGCACAACTGGCAATATTGCGGAAATAACGTGTTATAGACTTTTATAAAAGTTCCATTTATACGATATAATAATTTTACTAGTTTGTCTTCTTCCTCCTAAAGATATATCGACAATAAATCCTATCTTCAATTACCGGAACAATCCCTAGTTTATACCTATCAAATGTCAGCTGCGTTATAAATTTGGCAACCCTTACACGAAGAGAAAAATGTTACCAACTATACACTAAATCAAGTCGATCGTAGGGGGAGGGTGATTTATATCAATTAGTAAACATCTTATCGATTAGCCTATGAGAAGATAACGGTTTGGGGTGGAAGGGATGGTCTTCCCAACATGTCCGGAACACACACGTGTTGCCATCGGCAGGCAGTGAATAGCCTCTTGCTCTCTCTCTACATGTAGATAAACGAAATTCGGCAGGCATGGGAGTAAGCTGCCTACCTTAGACAATCACATCGATCTGTCAGGGGAATGGCGAGGCGTAGGTAACCTTCCGTCAAGTGGAAAGTTTGGAATTTATCGCTGGGAAAGTAGTGCCGTAGCTAGGCTATATACCGAATGGATCGGTCGACGGTAGTTTTGGAAAAGATTGGGAGAGGGACATGAAGTGAAAATAACAGTTGGCAATTGATGGATGTAAGGTTCCATTCGCGTTGTCTGCACGTATTACCATTTATGCTCTTAAATGAGGGTTATGTTTTTGGATGAGATTTCAATATCTACAATTTGTTGTTGAAAAAAAAATTGAATTGTTAGGAAAGATTGCATTCAAGCTTTATGTTCCTCAACTTTCGTGGTATCCTATGGATCGAACCTTGGCCCTTTCCTTAATATACCTTCTCAAGTTTATTGATTACCCTGCATTAGCATATGCCGATGATATTGATTTTTCCTTAGTATTAATTCACCTAATGACATTGACTCAAATAATAACCTTAAACCAAACATCAGTAAACATTTCTTTTTATCACGGGGGAATATATTTGCATTGCGCCTAAATTTTATAAGAAAATCAGCAGATCATGTGTAACACGCTGATACATGGTAATCTATATGTGCCAGCAGTAATAGTGAGTCTGTTTTATTGGATAGTAAATTAAGTAAAAATTTGGGAATTCTTTTTTGGACACGCTCTATGCAGTAAGGGTAAGGTATCTCCAATTTTTTTTTTTTTTTATGAATTTGAAATGTTGCGGAAAGAATAAGTTCTTGTTAGGAAATCCAGTGATTTGGGAGCAGGTAGACGCGTGGCAATTATGTGATCAGCGAAGCTTAGTTTTAACTCAAGAGGTATTCCCAAATCCTTCACTTTTTCTGATCTTGTAACCAACATACGTAGATTGAATAGTGTGATTAAAAATGATTGGAAGGCTACTCAACATTTGTTACTGTTTAAAGATATGCCATTTAGAATACATCAGTTATTAGTAAGTCTGCAACTTAGCAGCTGTTAGCATATTAAGAACATTGCAGATTTTCAGGTCATCTGCCTATGTTAAAAACTCACATTGGACTTCATGAAGCACTCCTGCTGAACTTTGAAATATTCAGAAAAGGATGGTCAGATTATTACTTTTGGTGTATCCAATGGTTGCAAGAAAATCTGTTCCAAATTTTACTAAAAACATCATAAAAAGTGTCATAGCAATAATATGTGCTTAGTGTGACAACGTTTCGCACCGAAACCGTGTTTTTTAATACATATTATTCTCCCTTCACGAAACAAACAAGCAACGGTGAAATAATTGGCTACAAAATCAATATCGCGTTACAGTTACCCACTGATGGCATCGTGGGCCGTAATTTTATTTTCACGATCAAGCGGTTTCCGTTATATTTAGACCGCATATACGGATGGTTGCCTGGACGGAGGTAGGATGGTGGTGTTGCGCGGGGGACGTGAGAAAAATTATATACCCATCGCTCTGGTACACATATTGAAATATTTATCGGCGAGGAAAATACAGCCAGACCGCAACGATACCTACGTTTCCGCTTTTAATAAATGGTAGAGTAGGGTAATTGATTATAATCCTTAGCCTACGGCCAAATCCCTACCCACGTTATTGCCGATTAAATGAAATGAGGATAATAAAAACGAGGGCGCAAAAAGATACAAAATTCCTGAGGTGATTAAATATTACACAGACGTTGATACAACAATTTACGGCAATAAAGCTTTTTATGTTCTGTTTTTAATACATAGACCGATTTCTATACTTTATAACATTTCTGCAGTTATCACCAGCATTTACGATCGTTTATCTTCCCAACAACATGGTGCCGTTCCACTACATAATTCATCCCAAAACAGCTTAATAATGATAAATAAGCGGTAAAGTGTAATTTAGAAGAGTTTGCGTCGATTTCTAGAGTGCCGCAAGGTTCTAGTTGTTTTCAGTTGTTTAAATTGTCCGTGGTGACACGGAAAGCTTTTGAGCTCAGAGAGAGGGTCCCTTGACAACTCAACGGCCTTCGACACTATGCGGCACAATTGTTCATTGGATGGTCGGCTGTGGCTTCAGCACCCTCATTCACTCATACCATATTGTTACGGGAATTTCCTGTTAGGTCTGAAGCTATTCTTGATAAACACCCTCCTGTTAGTCTTGCCATCTTTGCCGACGACTATGCTGTTCACATGAGCTCTAGAACATAATGACACTGCAGAGAGCGATTAGCAAGATTACTAGATCTGCTTTACGTGCCACATCAGTGGAAAATAATCTTGTTAACGGTGCGAGGATTGGTTGAGAGAAATTTTTGAGTACTTGTTGTTGGACCAACGCTTAACTTGGAAATAATTAAATGGTCAAGGAAAACTATTCAAGGGCCAAAAATCTTGGTTGGCTTTGCCGGGAACTTTATATTGTTTTGAGAGGTGGTTAACACATCTAAGAAAATTTCTGTTAAGCAGCAGGAACAAGAGTGTGATTTATTTGATGACATAATTTTGGGAGTTCATTTTTACTTAATGACTTAATGACCCGCTAGAGGGCACGTTGGAATCCGAAACATCCATTTTAAAACCAAAGTATTATAAGTATAAATATTTTATTTAAAAGCGTAATGACGAAATTCAATTTCGCTTCGAAATTGAATAATATCGCAATCTAGAACCGGACTGCAACGCGAAGGCGTTAAGAAACAACCTATTTACGAGAAATTAATCGTTACAACAGAAGGATGCGTCATTAATATACATGAGAGCGTTAATAAATTTACGAGTCAACGAAGAACACCCACCATCTTCCTCGAGAGAACAAGCATGCCGGCTCGCAACGCAAGGAAAGGGCGGAGATACAGCTGGAGGACTTTCTCTTTACACATATATGAGTTAACCTCCTAGCTAAGCCCTGAAACTAATTGTTTTTCAATTAATGAAAGACGGGGATGATGCGGTTTTATCTGCGCGTTCCCTCTCGCAGTTGTTTACCCCATCCCTTACTATTAATTACGTTTATTTGTCGGGCAATCTAGAGAATTTATGGTAAATTACCTCCCTCTCTTGACTATGATAGGAACAATTACGAATGATATATTAGGCGATAAATCGGTATGAATTTAGAAGTTTCATATTTGACACATTCTGCTGGTTTTAATTAATAAAAGTTACGAGGTCACAAATCGTTGTTCTTAACATAGAAGGAAAGCGATTTAATTTAATATTTGGACAAATTTTAATTTAAATTGTTAAGAAAATCTTCTTAAAACCTCGCTCTTATACATCATTTATACATTACACATGCAGATACTTATAGTATATGTGTAAATCCGGGTAACATACGTTCGAGAATTACTCTTAGAGAACTGGCATTAATTTTAGCAGCTCCAGAACTTCCGAAATTATCCGGGTCCTTTCCCATACTCTCGCCTCAATTATTTGCATCATAAATTTCGGCTTACCTGAGTGTTTCCAAGTCATCATCTCATTCTGAACAGAAGTTTTGGCCGTTAAATCTCTTAGATTTGCCGTTGAGCATCTTATACGAGTTTCATCTTGTGTACGTTGCTCTTGTACGAATATGGAAAGTTTTAATTTGCATTGTGTCATCTAGAATTTGAGGCATGTGACGAGGAAGTTTCCTGGGACCTCAAGGGGAAGGCGTAAGCGGGCGAATTTGCTTTTGTAAAAGTATTTCTTTCTTTTTGTACAAGCTAAAGAAGTTGTAGTGAAAGTGTGGTGACGTTCGTTCGTAATTTTGTTTAGAAGCAATGATGGCAATTTATATGCATGAGTTGCCTGACGTATGCTTCTTTTATAGTGTTTGTGTGAACACAAGAAACTTAGTACTTTTACATTTTTTATTCATTTATTCACATCACACACACAGATCATCGGCTGTCTCAATGCCATCAATGTCAGAGTATTAAGATCATTTCTCCAATTAGCTACGAGTCTGAAGGAAGCCTTTTTACTCTCGACCGCTCGCAGTTTCGCAGCCTAACATTCGAAGAAAATTTGTATGGACCTTTGTCTGTCATTACTCAGCGGCATATCGACACCCATATTAATAGCAAGGATTTCACCTTGAAAAGCTGTCGTATATACATGTTCCTTCAATTAGTAACGCTGGCCATGCATTTACCTCTATAGATTTTACGCCCAGGACTATCAATTAGAGGTTTGCGGTGTATATTTTGTAACTATCGGTATAAAGCTCAGCCTTAATGAAGTAGTCGCAGTTGCTGCTCCAACGATCCCTATTGGGGCACACAGCATATTCGAAGCCATAGGCAGACTGTTCCAATGCAGGCGATCTTGTATATCGTGTCGTAAGATGCCAGCATCTGTAAAAAGTTGACCTGGTTCCCCTCTCCAGAAGTATGGACAGGTGTGTAAGACCCGGGATTAAAGAAATAAGTCAATTTATGGGTTTACATAAGTTGACAAATTGATGATCAAACATACGTTTCCCCTTGGTTTTTGAGATATCCTTAAATTGGATGCTTATTACTATTTATTGAGATCGCAGAAAACGAATTTCACGATTTTAGAGAAATCGCACTTAAACAAGTTAGAGAGATGAAGCGCCCGTGACAAGTGCTTATAAAGCCAGCTCGTGGCTCACTCAAGCAACTAACTAGCTGTTCTACGGCCTCAGCAACCAAAATAAAATTCTATCCGAACTTTGGACGCATGAAACAAAGCAAATCGGAAAAACAAAGCGAAGAGGTTTCTCCCGGGCCTTTCACGGTAACTTTAGGAAAGATATTCGCAAGAACGGGATCTTAACGGACGAACAAATAAAACAGACGAAATAAATAAATACTTACAGAAAAAGAAAAGAATGACAACGCTACGCGAAGAAGTGGAAAAAATATAAATAAAAAATAAACGTTAGAGCTGTTAGCAGAAATATACGAGTAGAAGATTGAGAAGGTTCTAAGTTATTTAAAAGTTAAATTGTTTGTTTAGCGGATTTTCCGAGGATTTCGTAATCAAATCGGGACCAAAGCAAGTAGCAAAGCGTCTCTAATAAGCAGAGGGAGAAAAGATTGTTGCATGGCGCTCATTTAAATAGGATAGCGAGATTCTTTGACGGGGCGAGAAAGCTGAAGAATTAGACAAAGAGGATTTGATTAACGGACTGTTCTTTCTTTAGTCATTCACGATTTGAATATGTAAATTTAACGATGCGGCGACAAAAAATAACGCCGTTAGCTGTTGAGGAAGTGGCCAGGAATCATAATTACTAAATAAAAAAAAGAATATGCTTTAGTAAATATTAATTAAATTTATCTAACCGAAATTAAGAATGTTGCTATTTAGTATTATGCCAATTCAAACAATTGTACCACAGCCAAGGAAGTTAAATGAATATCTCTCTTGTATTTCAGCATTTCATTTTATAAAAACGTGTGAAATAGTAAGAAGTAACCCGGCAATAGAGTATCGCGCACCTGTACGATAGCATATTTGGCAAATCACCTCCAAAATTTAGGGTTGTTAGCTTGGTTAGCTTGGTAGCTAGGTTGTTAGTTGTGAGCTTATACGTATGTTCGTCGATCTATTTTATTATAAATAATAGATAATAGATAATGGATAAGAGATAATGGATCATAGATAATGGATAACGGATAACAGATAACTCATAACTCATAACGGATAACGGATAACGGATAACGGATAACGGATAACGGATAAC
>LR736876.1:2386996-2430863 GCA_902654985.2 Oryctes borbonicus | reverse complement strand
CGGATAACGGATAACGGATAACGGATAACGGATAACGGATAACGGATGACGGATAACGGATCACGGATAACGGATAACTCATAACTCATAACGGATGACGGATAACGGATCATGGATAACAGATAACGGATAACAGATAACGGATAACAGATAACGGATAACGGGTAACGGGTAATGGATAACAGATAATGGATAATGGATAATTGATAATAGATAATAGAAAATTAGTACATCATCTATCTGTAAAGACCATTTCATTTTCGAAGTGAACCATTCGAATTGAACCTAAACACATGACTTAAATGTACCCTGCTTTACACAGATGTCGTTATTATTTTCTACTGA
Organism: Oryctes borbonicus; assembly: GCA_902654985.2. Lineage (NCBI taxonomy): Eukaryota > Metazoa > Arthropoda > Insecta > Coleoptera > Scarabaeidae > Oryctes > Oryctes borbonicus. The sequence goes on along the minus strand of LR736876.1, from coordinate 2,430,518 downwards.
AGGTTCTGTTTATATATTTAAATAAATTTCATCATTAACGGTAGCGTAATGGCTAGTACCACGCTATCCATCTTGAAATTTTAAGTTAGAACCTCGCCCTTGTAACTCTCTTAGAATAAGGTCTTCCGTAGATTTTATGAGTAGGACAGCGCTTTGTAAATATCGCTTTTTCATAAAGAAGACAATATTTACAAAGAGCGAGTTTTTATTCCATCAAAATATGAATTATTCGTACAAAACATTATATTTGCTATCGCAAATAATATTTCGTTCTATTCTTTCTTATAAGCAGTAGGATAATCGTAGTGCTACAATTTGATGAATTTTATTATACGTAAATTCTGATAATTAATTCGATGAAACAATTTAGGGGAATGCTAAATCCATTTTCTCCAATGGCCACTTTTTAGAACAGAAATACGCTTGAATACACTACGTGTAGTAGTAGTTAAATATGTTGCTATTTTAGATATTTCCATCAGACTCGATAAGAGGAGTAAAAATATGTATTTAATTTCATACGAAACAAACGCTCTGTCACCTTTGACTTTTAGCGCCTGTGGTATGGGTGTTTTTTGTTCCCGGTATGAGTTTCCCTTTGGGATCGTTTATTTCGAAAGTTCTATTGACTTAATGGCGGCGAGACGACTGCGAAAAACCTTGCCACGAATATTAAACGACAAATATTCGAAAACGGTGGTTCTGAACCGGGCATCAGACCGAAATGATTTTCTTTTTTTTATGGGGACATCCCTGCAATGTCCTATGATGAGCAAAATATTAGTTTGGAGAAAATCTTATTAAACACAACTCATCCGCAAACAAAATGTAACCCTATAAAATGAAGAAGTAGAATTTGTATCGGAATACCAGGACATTCTGCTTTAATGTAAGCTATCGATTTATTGCTTGACAGATAATTTAAGGGTTATTCAATAATATATATTCAGCTCTTTTTAAAAACGAAATAAGTAAGCAAACAATTAAGAAGCACGTTAAGACCTTTCAATGAACTAATATCTTGAAAGAATGATTTGGTTCATTATCATTTTACATTTTGTGTTTTATGTACATGTATAAATAATTGTAAAACCCTCTGAGATCATGTTTAGCTGTTGTACAGTAGGCATAATTTTACAATTCCAGAAGATGGAGACACCTTTTTTCTTTTGTTTATCCTCTAAAACGAAAAGAGAAATAGATATAAAAGTGGAGTTAGTTTTCCTTCGGCGTTCTCAAAGAAAATAAAAAAAAGTATCCAGCATTGTCGCACAGAAATATAAGTGGACGTTGTATGTACATCCCGTTGCCTTTGTTGTCGGAACGTCTTCTTGTATAGGTTGACATACAGTTTTATATTTTTACGTATTCTGCGAGTGGCACACAACACATATAGAAATGCAAGAGTGTATATGTACACTGCCGTTCAGTGAAGTTCGGTCATACAATAAAAATCTATTATATCACACTGTATACAATTATTAATACATAAAATTAGAAAAAACATTAAGCATACACTCTTTTCTAAGGGATTAAAGCCATAAATTATTATGTAAAGTAGAAAAATATTGCGACAACCACAATAAAGTCCCTTTTATCATTCCAAGAATTTCTGGGAAGTACCGATCTTTTGAAACGGGTCGTTTGGGGATTATTAACGAATAATACATTTAGGAAATATACCGCAGTATAACTCTTGTTTATTTATCACAGGCGTAAAGATATAAATTTGCTTCATTTTACTGTTAAACGTGTGTTGGTGTGCATCTGTCGCTTTTGCGCGAAAGTTTTAAGAAAATTTACTTCAAAATGGCACGTGGCAAGCCTACCAGTGCAGAAAAACGTTCACGCATTATTACGCTGTTTGAAGAAGGATATTCGGGGCGACAAATTGCTGAAGAAATAAATATGAGAAATTCAACAGTAAATGACATCATAAAACGATATCGGACAACTGGAACTATAGAAAATCGTGTTCGTTCTGGAGCATCTAGGAAAACAACAAAAGCTGAAGATTTGAGAATTGTATTATTAAGCAAACGCAACAGAAAATTAACAGCGCCACAAATAGCAGCCGAAGTCAATCCCGGCCGTGAAGAACAAGTTTCGGGGAGTACGGTAAAACGTCAACTTCGACAAGCGGACCTTCATGGACGCATTGCCATTCGAAAACCCTTATTACGTCGGGGCAACAGAGCAAAACGGCTACAGTGGGCCCGTTCTCATCTAGATTGGTCGTTAGATGATTGGAAACACGTGCTTTGGAGTGACGAGTTAAAGCTTGACGTTTTTCGGCAAAATAGACGAGTTTATGTCCGAAGGTCTGAAACCGAAAAAATGATCCCGGACTGCATTGTGCCAACAGTGAAGCAAGGGCGTAGTTCTGTGTTCGTGTGGGGATGTTTCTCCCTTGCCGAGATGGGAGATTTATGCAGAGTGCAGGGTGTAAATGAGGAAGGAAAATTATTTTGCAATACTCCAGAATCATGCAGTGCCATCAGGATTGCGTATAATAGGCCGTAACTTTACATTCATGCATGACAACGACCCAAAACACACTGCGTTAGTGTGTAAGAACTATCTAAAGGAGCAAGAAGAACAGCACACCCTAAAAGTAATGACATGGCCCCCACAAACCCCAGATTTGAACCCGATAGAGTTGTTGTGGGATGAACTGGACAGGAGGATCCGAAAAATATGTCCAACTTCACAAGAACATTTACGGAATATTCTGCAACATGAATGGATTAATATTCCACAATCCGTTTTAACAAAACCTATCGAAAGAATACCTAGAATAGTTCGAGCGGTGATTAGCAGCAAAGGAGGTTTTTTCGATGAAAAAAAGATATAATGTTCAGTATGTTATATTAGGCCAGAATAACTTTTTATTTATTTATTTTTGTCTTTTTTACCTGTACATACAATAAAATTGCATTTTGTTTTTAGTTTCGTTTGTTTGTGTAACCTTTTCATGTTTTTTACTAACCGACCGAACTTCTCTGAACGGCAGTGTATATAAGTATATGTATTTCCGTTTCTCACGTTTGGCCATAGAGTCGAGCGGAGGTAGAGTATACACATGCGTAGGTACATGCCCAGGTGTATACGTTTGTGTATATTGTATATTTAACTAGACGTGAGATAGCTTAACATTGACTCATTCCTCGTAGGAACTCCAGTAAATAAGGGCATGGAACGCAGTGAAATTGCTTTTTATACTAGCAAGATATTAAATATTTATAATAAAATTTTTGCTTTATGTTAGAATCAAAGCTAGTCACGTCCTGCGGGAACACGTTATTGCTAGCATAGCCATCCGTTCGTGCTTATCGGTTGGAGAGTGTACAAATTTAATCTCGCATAGTTAGTGGAAGGTTTCGTAGCGTCCCGATATCGAACTTTATTTGTCCGCATACGTAGTTTAGCTGTTTTATATATTTCTGCTTGTCTTTCACATAGTCCGTAGATTCGGATACTTATCATATACCTGAACGATAAAACCTATTACTTGGTCTATGGAAGCGAGAAAAAGAGCGTATTTCATTCATATTTGTCAGCTCTGTATGAGTTATTTCGTACGGCTTGACCAGCTTTGCATATTACTTACCTTTTACAAAAGGTATCTATTATTATCGGTACAGATGACAAAGACAGCTGAAATTATTACTTTTTTGCAGCGACTAAACAGAGTCGTGTCTATTCGTCTCATAAGAAAGGATACGTGTTGCCTAATGGTTTCCTCGAGAGTCGACAAAACACGAGTCTGTCTAGTCGCTGCAAAAAAGTAATAATTTCACCTGTCTTTGTCATCTCCAATTATCGGTAATTAATCGTGAGAGCTATTACATTATCGCAAACGGTTTAGGTATACAGCATTTCATTTGAACTTTTAGGGCGCATACAGAAAAATAATTGTAGTAAAGCGACCGGTTTTGTTCTGAAAGGAATGGGACAGCGTGATATCTCAATGGAAATTCTAAAACTTTGAGAACTTTACTATTGCTTCGTTAGCGGGAGCCTTTTGTTCTTAGTTCAGCGTCGAATTGGTCGAACAAGTCAACATAGCACTGTTCCGTGAGTCTTCTTCCCTTCTCCAAATAATCAATTAAGATTGCGCCTTGCGAATCCCAAAAAATCGTCGTCTTCTTTAATGCAGGTTCGCTGGGAAGATAATCATAACTAGGTTATTTATTTTGACTATTGTTTCTAGACATTTATTTTTATGGGTTTTGAATATATCATGGTAAGCCTGAGGAATCATTTATACGTGTAGCTAGCCAGAGCATTCAGGTACGATGCCCGCTTCAGTTCAGCAGAACTGAAGCCAGTGAACTGAAAGTTCGGTCAGTTCAGTCAACTGAAGTCCAAGAACTGCCCGGGAGATGGAAGGGAATAGTACTCGCTGTTTGTCGTTCCTTTTTAGACAGCAGGCGAGTGTATCTCTTGGCACTCGGAACAACGTTGATGACGGTAGGCAGGCAATCTGTTCGTTAGCTTTTTCTCTTTCCTCTCATCGTTTTTGCCGTGAATGGTTCCATCAATACCCTGAATATTAGTTATATTAGCAGCATTATTTTGGTAATTGTTTCTAGGGATTTTTTTTTCACACTTATTTTGATTTCACATGTGCCTTCTAAGTTTTGAATGTTTAATACAATTTATTCCAAGATCACTATATTTTTATCACTATATCATTGTAGAGTATGATAGATCTTGAAATGGACGGATTAGGATTATATTCCATAGTTCTAACCACTGGCACATACAACTGGATAAATGATCTTCTTTTCTTAATTTAATTTTAAATTGCCGACCGTAAAGTTATTTTTTCCAAACAAACTTTAAATTACATTGTTTCCGCGTCAGTAATCGTGGAAATTGTAAACAACCGCATGTTGTTCAAATCCGACTTCAGTTTATTCTATTTCAGTTATTTAATCATATATTTGCCAAGGGGTACGTGTAAATTTGTTCTCAACCGCAATCTAGACGTACATTATACGTCTAAAACATACAGTTTCCCACACATACATGTTCTTTATTTTCCTTTTTGGGTTCCTAACAGTAGATTAACTAGCATTTCACAAAATTTCCCCGATTCACATGCATGTATGATGTTTGGGCATTGTATCCCTTGTTGTCTGCGTTTAAATTCCGAATTAATTCCCCAGTATTATAACGCTTTCGATTAATTACTTCTAAGTTAGCCCAAAACTAACACCGCAAAACCTCGGTATGTATTGCGAATGACTGGGGAATGGCACGAGCAGAATTGTAGTTCAGCGGAGTTGCTTACACGAGTTTACAGAAGTGTAAGTTTGAGTATTCGTTTCATATCTATTGCGGGCGAATGTTCATGTAAAGATAGGCTGAAAGTATTCGATGCCTGAAATGTATTATTTTGTAGAAACAATCGTATAAAATGTTTAGCGGAAAGCTATAAATATGTAATTTGTTTGGGAAAACGGGAAAGATTTTATTTGTGCTAGAAGGTTTGATATACCGTTTCGTTGAATATTTTATTAGATTTTGAAATCAATACATTCATAGAAGAATACACACTATTACTATTATTTTGAAATTATTTTAAAATGTTAAAAGTATTTTAAGCTTATTTTATCGTAACGTCTAATTGAAGATCAGGTTTGTTGTTAAATTATTTCCATTGTAAATAAAAACAATTTTGATAAATTCACTTTATTCTAAGTACTTCTTCTTACACTTCTGGTTAAGTTCTAAGCGAAACATTGGGTTAACGAATAAATTTTCTTCAAACCGCCACAGACACCGATTACGTGTTTAATTCATTATTTGCTTCCTACCGTTGTACGTTCGAAGCACTTCTTTTTCAACTTATTATTATTATTATTATCTTGAGAAGTTACCGAAGGAATGTTTACATTATTTGAAGGGATGTCGTTATTGCAAAAATGTTGGAATAAGTTGTAGCGGAATGTTTTAAACACTGCTTTAATTAATATCTATTTATTTATTAAATGAATTTCATTTATTTAATTTCCCGAATGGATTTATTTTATGTGTAAAAATTAGGCAAGCGCGAGACTCAGAAAAAAGTATTGATTTTGCCCATATGGCATTGTGATTGGTGCGAGATGACAAGTGCATCCTATTTCGCCATCCCAAGTGTTGAAAAATAAAAAAGTCTTCTCCCAGCGGTTGAGGCGATAAGACGTGTGACCAGCGTCCAAGTATAGACGGTTGGTGTATCAAAACCTAACTGCACAAGAAGTAGAGTAAAAGGTAATAAATCACTTCCATCTCGCGGAGAGAAAAATTATTGGAATTCCGTCGTGGCCAGAAAAATCGCGGTGTTATTGTACAAACCTACCCTAGGTGCCCCACGAAGTATAGGTGTTAACCATAGTCTAAACAATGAAAACATACAAGTGAAGCTGGTTGTCATCACTAGGAGCACCGCAAGCTAGGGCCATCGTTACCACCAGGAGGGCAAGAAGAAACTGCTCATTTCTCGCTGTCGATTTCGGCCAACCAACCTCGTCTACCATCGATCTGCCGCAGCTATTCTCTTTGTTTATTTTTATGTTGTCATTCATTTCAAACCTATTGCTCTGAATAATTTAAATTGTATATTTTTTTTGTCAAAATTTTAGTACTTTAAATAAAATCAATATTAATTTTACCTTTTTTTGGGGGACTCCTCTTTCAGTAATAAAACTTATTTTTGTATATTTTGTAATGTTGTAATTTTTGCAATAAAACGAAATTTTTTGAATCAATTCTTTTATTTCTTGGTGCATGACACGACCTGAGAAAGCTACGAAACATCAAAAAGAGTAGAAGAAGATAATTATTTAAAACTAAGAATTTCAAAAGTCATTTCAATTCAATTTCATTTAGTTTGCAATCAACATCATAGCAATGCACACGTCAAAGGATCATATGCAGAAAAATATTTTTCTTCCATTGCTCTCTGTCTTTTGTTGCCACAATGCACTACAGTAACTCTTGTTAAATCAACTAAAATTATTTGTGGATTTCTTGGCACTAGAGACTGTAGTATTTTTACACGTGGCATCCTGCTTGAAGATTTTGTGCAAAATCTTTGCGCCACGAATACCACAAGCATCTCAAGCTGTTGCGTGTGAATGAAATAGGAATCTCGACTTTACAATAAGTTTTATATTATTTGCTTGCAGATCCTTCAAATTACGTTAACATTCAATTGTGAGCTAATTTTAATTTGCATTAATACTTTATAAGCGAAACAAATTGTGCACGGGCAAAAAAGTTTAAAGTTGGAAAAAGCGCAAAACGTACTACATTCTTGAATTTTAAAGCATTCTATTGCATAAGACCATTTCAAATTTTCATTAACTTCTTCAAATGAATCGGAATACACATGTCAGTCATTTTGCTGCCTCGAATGCTGATCTGTGACTTTCCATTCGTTATCCGAAGCCCACCGCAAAATCCATCCAACCGACCGCTTTTCGATACATCAAAAGCAATACCTCGAAAAGAGTTGGTTCGCACTTTCCCGAAGCTCTCGCGCTTACTGTTCTGTGTAACGTAGGCGGGCGTATTATATTTAGTTGTTCAGATGTTCACTTGTTTTCCACGATCTTCATCTACATTCCCCGCAACTCCACTCCTCAATGTTCTGCCATTCACACCCCCGCAAACAACAGCGAACGTAGCACCACCTATCGCGAGATCCGAATCAATCATTTAGAGCCCTGTTTACGCTTGGCGGTACTGTCGATAATCGTGATGGTAATCTTCTGTTTTTAGTCGCGTATTGCTCGATGATGCTCTCGCGATGGAACAATGGCAGACTGAACGTTGCCAACAATGGAGGATGTACATAACAGTGCTGGAATTTCAAGGATTTTTTTTCTTTTTGCGATAGCGTCGTATTTGAGCAATGGCAGATATTCAACCATTGAAATAGAGCAAGTAAAATTGATATGTTTTCTATGCGATGGTGCATAACTTTTCCATTTAATTTAGGGAGAATTTTACCAGGTTATGAAATAGGAATTTTTCGGGCTTACATTGAGAGCTTAGTTTGATCTTTTGGGTTGGAAGGAAAAATACACTATTTCAAGAATGGTTAATAATCGGACTATAATTTATGGGTTTACTTTTTCCATCTTAACCCACTGTATCTACGTCCAAAAGGTTTTCCTGTTTCTCTGGCCACAGACAATGCTAACTGTTAGTTAACGAACTTACCGCCTGACTTAAATAAATAAAATCCCTTCGAAGGGTTTGGTTATTGTTAGAACTAAATGAGATTTGTTTGATTGATCCACACACTTCACCTAAGTGCACGTAAAACACATTTAAGTGTCTCTAATTCGTTTCCTGCGCGATAAAGCACGTTCAACCGAAAACGCCAAGCTATACCTAAGTTATATACAACCCTTTAAATTTGTACGTCAATTTTTTTCAGCGGAAGATCGTATATAGTAATTCTTCGACCGTACGTTCGGGGTTTTAAAGTAATATGAAACATCGGGATTCTGGTCATGTATTTATCGCTAAGAAAAATGAAGCGTATAGGATTCCTATACATCGCCCTGTTCAGAATTTAAAGCGTCACATTTCGAGGTCGTCGGAACCTGAATCCTGAAGCGCGGGGTCAAATTTTAGGTGGCTGGGCGCGTGTTCATATATTTTAGGAATTTTACCGTGTTAATATCAGGGAGAACGTTGGATATTTTACGAAGTCTAATAATTCTGGTGTGTATTCCTGAAAAAAAAAAATTGAAAATGAATTTGTAAATGATATGCTGACTACGGTTTTCAAATTTAGAGGCTGAAATAATATAATCAATACGAGCATTTTCACCTTTAGTAATAGTTTCAACAGAACTAGGCTTGTTGTGCGTATATTCTTCTGATCATTTTTAAAAAATTCCCTTAACGTGTAATTATATATTCCAATGTTTTATTTTATCGATACAGAAAATGATTTTTGCTAAATATATTTGCATAGTCAACGGGAACAACGCCTATTCACACAAGTGTTTTCTATCGAAACCCTCTCCGTATTGGTTAAGAAAACCTAGTGAAGCAAAGAGTAAAATCGCGTTTCAAGGAATGTTGATAAATTGGTGAATAGTCTGCCATGTGTATCCTTTTCTCACATACGCTGCTTCACTCTGAAGAACACTGCATACGAAGCACTACATTATCTATTTCTATTTCTTTAAATCACTGTGTAGAATTCATCTAACATCTTTAAAAAGCACTACAATTAAATATAGAACGATTAAAGATAAAAGCTCAAAGAAATAATAGCACCATTAAGGTGTTATTTAAAAATTGTTTTGGAACAATTCCACGTTACGTATCGCAAGTACGGGTATATAAATTATCGGACAATTACCAAGCTTCTATTCGCAATTAATTTGAAAAAGATGGTACAAAGTACGTCGTCACACAAATTTTTGGTATATAAAGCCGCGTGGAATTTCATTTTGTCGGAGTTCTTTGGCTGTCTCTAGTGGAACCCTCTCACGTTGTAGGTAGTTAGGATTGTTGCTGGTGGATATCCTGATATTCCATAGGGCAATAAGTTATTATTTCATTTCATTTACTTTAAGGAATTTGATTTTTCTTTTGGACGAATTTTCGTTTCATTTTGTGAAAAAACCTGTTTTATATCAAGAACTTTGGACCAACCGCTATCCCGAATTGAAACGTTAGTAGCATTGAGAATGTGCTTCTAGTTTTTATCTGCGAGGCCGAATAACGGTGCTAGGAGCAAAAGAAGAAAATCACATTTTTTCGTTTTTTTTTTTTTAAGATTTCAAACGTTATTTGTCACAGGTTCATTTCCTCTTCGGGTTCATAACAAAGGCAAAATTTAGCAACTTTGTCAAATTTAAACCTACTCTATATCTCTAACAACAAGCGAGATCCCTATGGTCGGGGTCGAAAATGAATCAGCTTATATAGATTAATTTTTAATCGCATATTCTCCATTTATGCTCTTGATAAGCGAACAATGGTCCATTATTGGCAAATTACTTTATAGTCTTTTGTAATAAACACATTAAAGCTTTTTATGTTCCATTGAAAAACGAAATTATTTGAACTCGAATTGTTGTAACTTTTTTTTTTATTTTAAGACACTACTAAACAAAAGATAATAAAGTAGTAACTTACATCAGCAGTGTAAAATCTTCATAAGGGCATCGTTTTTGGAGTAGTGCCTTCTTTTTGAAGAAAAATTATCATTATGTTGCTGAATATGAAATGCATTTTGGTATGTTTATTTATCGCCGTTCTTTCGGTCACCGCAGAGAAAAGCGCAACCGAGAGTCCACCCGTGGGCATTAAGCCTGTGTTACAACACGACAGAAAGGATGCCAAAAAAGTAAGTAGCTTCGTTCTAGATCCCATCGAAACCTGATAAACCTTCGTACCTTATAAACGTTCTCAACATTTTAATATGCTCTAAACATATAAGCCAATGTCCCCGGTACTCGAAAAGATGTAAAGAAAACGCAGAAATAGCTTTGAATTTGAAGAATTTCTTTAAATTAATTCAAATTCAAATTCTCACTTTATTCTTAATACAGCAATATATCCCGGGTTTAAAATTTTCCACGTGCAACAAAATAAATACCTTTTACTTTTTTCGATTTTGTTACGTAATAAAATTATTACGTATATAATTATTATAAATAAAAATATTTATATGGATCAAATTTAAAAAGTATGGTATCACCATTTGCGTATGCGGAAGAAGAAGCAGCGAGAATAAACAAGACATACATACAATGAAGTATCGGTATACTCCACGCCAAACAATTTACTTAATTAGTTCGTAACAATCGCTTCGAGAATCGGTTTCTCATTATCAACCGAACAATGTGAGCTTTTCTATAAGAGGGCCGTCTTTTTTGGTTGTTGGATCCCACACCGCATAGGCAAACTCTAATTTGGAGCGCGCGAATGTATTGAACAATACTTGATTTAGAGAACTCCATTGTATTTCGCTTTTGTTATGGAAAATACTGTAAGGATGTATCGCAATTCAATGGAATTTTCTACCGCGGAAGCCCGGCAATACAGGCGAAATATTGAGAATCGTACGTAAAAAATTTATTAACTCCCAATTTCTTATGTGATCGTTAGACCTGTGATATGAGCAAGCTTCATATTGAGTTGGGATACCCTGTGATACTTGCTGTACAGGCTGTACTAGGATGAGCTTACGTTAGCTGTATATTAGCAGGTAAACGTGTAAATTTCCTTACTTATTTTGTTCAAGGGGGCTAATTTTTTTGGAAAATTTCGGTAGGTTTATTTGGCTTCCGGTTTCACCGGAAGTAAAGTACACTTATTTTTCTTAAATGGATTGGTTTAATATTTATAAAACAAGTTTGTCCCTTCAATATACAAAACTTTGTTATTCTTGTTATACTTTGTTTTTAGGTCCAAGTTAAAGTGGTCAATAGCAGAATGGTCAAGAATAAGGCGAATATAGTGAAAAGAATTGTTAACAACTCTTTTAATGATCTTAGGGATGATAATGACAGGGCAAGCGTGATTTTGAAAAAGCTAAAGGAAAAGCTTCCTAACGACAAGTTTATCGTCGCCGTGAATCCTGGTGGCCTAAATGAACAGGATGATAATGGTTCTATTGACTTGGACATTATACACCATAATTTTCTCAGGAGCCGCGTTTGGGTCCGTGTTTTAAAGAATTAAAGAGAGTTTTTACTTCAACGTATGGTAAATAATAAAGCATATGTATTCCGGGAATGTTAGTTTTATTATTTGTTTAACTATCTTTATTTAACATACAGAGAAAAAAAATAGAATTACTTTTTCTAAACTGTTCAGTATTGCTGCTGTAGATGATAACTGAGCCATCGAAACGTGCGTACAGTTTTAGTGTTGTGGTAAGGGGTAATAGTGAAGTGTTATATGTAGAAGTTTGTAGCAATTAGTGAAATAATAGCTTTATACCAACAGAAATCATAAACTAATTAGAGCCGGTGAAATCACAGTTTCGAATTTTCTTTAGTTAATCGAATCGCTTCTGACTAGTTTGTGATTTCCGCTGGAAGGACAAGGAGGGGAAGAATTGAGAAAAAAATAATGAAGATGTTAACATTGGTTGCCCTATTCTAAGACAATACTTGACATTCTCGGCCTTTTTGGAAAATAAGGGATTAAAGCTACTAGAATAAAACAATAAAATGCTTAACCGGAAGCGAGCCTTCCATCTATCGACACCAATGACAACGTCGCATCTCTAATTATCACTATTATTTTTGTTGAATTTGGTGCTTAAATCATCTTTCAAGACGAAATGAAGGTCAAGTTTCGATTGAGTTAACTTTCGAGTTTATCTAAAAATGTCGCAGTTTGAGATTAGTTTTTCTATTTTCAAATTAAATTTTCGATATTTATTTATTAATTTGAAATTGTCGACAGAGCCTTAGTAACACTCCCGGGCTTTCAGGCGTAAAATTAATTCATTCATGTATACAGCGTGCTTACCTAGGTGGACGGAAGGTAGTTCCTTTCCTGAGCAATTTAGAGAAGAAGCTTTTCAATAAACACCTTAAGCAGTGATTCAATTTTTTTTAGTTGAGTATTTCTTGCGGTTTTCAGCAAGACATCGACGATTCTTTTCATATCATTGTCAGCTACGACAATTTTTATATAAATAGTTTCGCGATCACACTTAATGTTCGTGAAAATTTAAATAAAGGTGATTATAGCCGCATTTACAAATTTACCAGGTACTTTCGGAGTATTCATATAGTGTACATCATAGCATATATTTCCATTTACTTTATAGAAGTTCACGTCATAGTATTACGCATTTTAGTTTATATGCACTCGAAGAGGTGTGGCTTGCTGGTGGTGGGGTTTATCGACTACATTTTAGTCTATTCTAGATGCAGCGAAAATGTGTATTGGGACACAACCCAAGAATTCAATAAATTCGGTTTATTAACTCTGTTTTTTCAGTACATAAGCTTCATTAAAAATAATTGGCACAGAATTATGGAAAAACTTGTATTATCATCATCGTTGAAAATACAATTACAATAAAATTATATTTACTTAATTTTATTATCGTCTTCTTTAATTTCAACCAAACTTGCAGACGATGTGAAGTTCTCAAAAGCAGATTGGACCGTTGCTGTAAATGCCGGCGGTGCTGTAGTGGCGTAGCTTAGGCGAATTAGTGGGTTAAAATGTTGGTAAAACATCATATTTTGCTTAGTTCTTTTGTCTGGGTAGCCTGTTATAATTTCTCGAAGAAGGAAACGTAATGCTTAATAAAATGTGTGTATTCATGTTCAGCTATGTTATGAGGAACTATTTGGTACTATAAAGCCGTAGGTAACGTTTATCTCAACAAAAACATTTAAGTAGCTCATTCCGTAGTTAATACAATACCATCACGAGGATTCAAAACGAAATTTTAAGTTAAAAGTCGAAGAATCCTCTCTTCACTGTTGTTAATGTACTTGTTGGGAAGGACAGGAGAGGAAAAAGCGAAAATATTAAAAATTCTATTGAAAATTCTGGGCTATCGCAGTGCATCGTGTCTTACTGTCTTGCCGCCTTGACTGCCTTGACGCCTTGCCACTGTCACATCGCTTTCTGAATCACATTTCGTTAATTGTAACAACGACCTCAGTGAGGCTGTCCACGTTTGCAGTGGTTCCTCTCACTAAAATGGTGGATATCTTCAGATTTTCCTTAGTCGCAAGTGTCATAATAACTCATGCCCATACAATGTCTCTTGATTCGCGAAAATTGTTTGTAGTGAAGGCACAAATTATTATAATAAAAATAACTGAGGCTTTAGCCTATATCTTAATTAAATTTCAGGTAATTTGTGGTAATGCTTTGTTATCGACGAAGTCTACATTCTAATAACTCTTGGTCGTTTAACTGTTGTATATTACTAAATAAATTCGTAAAATTTAATTCGTCTATTTGCACATAACATTACATGCAGTATTTTCGAGAGTTTTTCTTTAAATTGAAATATGAATTTTTCAATAAATAATTAAACAAAAATCATTCCTTATACTTTATTAATATAATAACCTGTCTTCGTCTTATATCATAGGATTGTTACAATGTTTCATACACCCTAACAGATGAAACCGCCTATCCAGACGTGGGAATGGAAAATTAAATGGTGCTTAACCCTTAAATGAGCCCAAACGGATACCGTTTCCAATTTGGCAGCGCTAGGTTCTATAATTGTGAACCATCGGAAATTTGGATACTTATGGCGTAAAGTATTTTCAATGTTTATCGCTCTGTCATTGTTTTTACTATATTGGGCGAAAGCATCTTGAGCGGCCAACGCAGCTACTTCGACCATTTCGGGGTTCATGTTAAGCTCTACGCGTTCGACGTCGTCCTAAAAGAAAAATCTTACGGTATAAGGAGAATAAATTCTATATTCGCTTCAAGTTGATTTTGCTGCACTTTTTTAAGAATAAAAGGTTAATAAGATGAACCATTAAAATGCAAGAACTTAAATAACATTCAAATTACGTAAAGATAATGAATATTTTGAATTTCCTTGGTGTAATTAATCATATGAAAAAAATTTCCGCGGTAAGAAATCGAACCTGGCATGTGCCTTTCGCTAGACGGGCGTGTTAATAATAAATGTGACTTCTTAGGAACGTTCTCTATGTTATTATCTGCAAATATATTTCGACAGATATTTTTAATCTTACGCGCCAACATATATAATTAATATATAATCTAACTCCCGTCCATAAATTATGAAAATCTGGATATTTGTTAGTATTTTCCGATGTAATTAATAATATGAAAATATGTAAATATGACGTGAGGAATTAGGAATAACCAATAATCATCGACTTAATTATCTTTTTGCGAGCATTCTACGGCGGTTGGAAGGGAATAAATATCGAACGGGTTGAGATCGGAAGAATGGGATCTTAGGGATAGCGTAGGAGGCGTGCGGATCGGAAGTTCTATTCTTTTTATGCGTTTGATCGACGGGAAGTCGCGATCTGGGAAAGCAAGGCGACACCGCGGCCTGTTGGATGGTTCGGCGGCCGCCCGTGTCCCTACGACCGCAATATGTCATCAATTGTTCGCGCTTGGAAAAAGAAGAAAATGAAAAAGTGTAGTGCCCTGAAACTGACAAAAATATCAATATGATTCTGCATCTTTGGTTATTTCCGAACGATGGTAAATTTTAATTTTAATTGCTGAAACGTGCTCGCTTAAAAACCGGTGAAATAAATTGAGACTAACAGCACATGTATTCGGGTTAACACGCCGTGGTCTTTGATCATTAAAGGTCGACCTCTCGCCAAACGCTGCGGTTAGCATCCTCAGGACAATGAGTCTTCAGTAGTCGTCTAACCAATCGTGCTGAAACTAGAAACGCTCTGAAATACATACTTATTACAGAGCGTTTCCGGTTCAACCCGGAAACACGTAAATTCAGACCAGCTGTGGAAGCATACAGTTATTTTCAACGATGTAAAAGAGAAAGCTATGCTTAAATGCCGTTTAATCAAATATATTGGAATTTCCTATTATTTGTGGTTCTAATAGCAGGAAGAGTTAATGGACTCACGTATCCCAAGAGTATTATTTAGTCATTTAATCTAATAATGATTACATTTTAGTATCGATTGAACTGATAAATAAACGTTAGGAGCAGTTTGAGCGAATAGCAAGTTATTTAATCTATTTGTGAAACTCTCTCTAATGTTCAGTGTTGAATTATCTCAATTAAAATTGTATTGGAAATATTGATTTAAGAAAAATGATCTCTCTTTGTTGTACGTCGTATATGGCAAGAAAGATGGTGGGCGGTGGGGATGCGTTCTAGTCGTATTTGGGAACGTACACGCCCTTTTTCTTGTTAAAGTGGTATTTGCAGTGTACTCAGCAATGGTGGCTTAAAATGCAAGGGAATTAGGAGGTGATACACACTTAAACGCAAGAAGTCGTTTTTAACGAATAGAATTACTTTGTAATTGTATTTACAGAAAGACAAAACAATCAGTTTGTGAAGCAACCGGTGTGTCGGTACGAATAATCAAAAGAATTGTTAAAGAAGGAATGCAGCAAGAAGTCTTGGTAAGGAAAGACCAAGTGGAGATAGTGTCGCAAGCTGACCCAAATTACAAATAAGGATGGTGCGAGCCACTACGCCAGAAGATGCAAGACGAATTAGAATTGGATGGGATAGAGCACACCATCAAGAAGAATTTTAACAGATTTAAGTTCGGATGTACACTGAGTAATAGGAAAGTATTGATTACTTGCAAAAGATTAAACATTTTCGTGGCACCAATCAACCCATTGTATATATCGAGAAAACTTGCAGGCACAGCAGTCATACATCTTCCAAAATGTGGAATGATGAAAGTACAAAACGTATTTTTTGAGAATATTTCTAAAGGACCAAGGCCAATAACAGCGCAAGCATGGGGCAAGATGGGTTTTATCTTGATCTTCAAATCCGGGTGACCATTATTCGAATATGAATGCAGAAAATTTTGATAGATGGCTAGAAGAGAGACTTATACCATATTCCGCCGTCGTGGTTGTTAATGCTCCCTATATATACATAGAAAAACATGCTCCAAGGAGTAATAATTAAAAGGACGAACTGATTGGCCGGTTAACGTTATAAAGAATTCGATTTGATACTAGAATGGCAAAGCCACTATTATGCCAGCTAATTAAACGCTATCGCGATCAATATAGAAGAATTCTATATTGATCCCGATTTTTTAATTTCCACCATATCATCCTGATATCAATCCTATCGAGTTGATTTAGGCTACCGTAAAGAACAATGTCGCAATAAGAAACGTAAGTTTTAATATGGACGATGTTCGTAAATTAACGGAAGAAGAATTGTAAACATGCGATTGAGATTGAAGCTAAATATTTGGAGTCAGAAATATCAGTTCATAAAACGACAGATGTAAAATATGTAAATATCAATAAGTACCCATTTATACATGAAATATTAGTTCGTACCGCCTATTATGTTTTTATGTGAAACCAACTGGAACGCCTTCCACCACTTCTTACTGCTGCGCGAACTTACTCCCACCGCTTGCCACCTCTTGTATATTAGTATTGCAGTAACTACTTGATTTACAGAGTTGCTTATTGAGGAGGAAGTGCGTAAAGATGGAAAAGCCAGTGAAGTTGAGCGCTATTTTGATATATTCAAACTCTTAGTGTTTGTATTGACATCTGGTCGAAATATAAAAATAGAAAATCGCAATGCAATATAGTAGAACCTTAATTGGCAATACTTTATACAGTTTCAGCATTATATCAAAAATTAACTACATAAAGGCGATTCCTAACAGTAGATTGCTATTGAAAGGTTCGACCTAATTTGGACCATTGATTAGCAATTCTCGTTCTTCATAAATGCCTTAATAGATACACTACCCGACAAAAACATAGACGCGGTATCGTTTCTATTTACGAAACAAAGTTTATAAATATTATATAAAATGTAAATGAGGGTTATTAATACTTGTTATGTAAATAGTCCATTTATAGATATTTCTGGGTATTTATTGCTTTATGAGGGCTAATTGAGATTTTCCCAGGTCAAAATAGGAATTTTAAATGCGACAAAATTTTAGACCCTGTGCATTTATTACATTAGCATAAGCAAAAATGTTTTAATTTGATACTTCTCTTTATACGCAGCGGTTGTGCTGGTAATGTGTACACATTTCACCGCGAGAAATTATATTTCATAAAGTGTTTGCAATATGGGTAGAAAAAAGCAATTATCCTTGATAGAAAGTTCTAGCCTGGCACCAAGATGGTGTTAGTAAGAAGGAAATTGTTCGTCGGTTACGAAGAAGCGATCATTCCGTTAGAAATTTCCTAAAAGATCCGGAAAATTACCGCAAACCAAAAGGTCAGGGGCGACCGAAAGCTGTAAGTGAGCGGGATAAACGCATGATATTGCGGTGTGCATCCAATTCTTCTGTGTCGGCGAGAGTTATTGCAGAACAGACGGGGGTACAAATGCACGTGCGTAATGTTCAAAGGATTTTAAAGGCGTCACCGGTAATATCACGGAAGAAAATGTTGAGAAAACCGCCACTTTCGGCGAAACATAAAGAAGCGAGGTTGAGATTTGCTGAAGAACACGTGTCCTGGAAGAAACAATGGGAAAAAGTTATATTTTCCGATGAGAAACGTTTTAATTTGGACGGACCAGATGGGTACTCGCATTATTATGATCTGAGAAAGGAACCAAAAGTGAAAATGACCAGACAATTAGGGGGTGGATCTGAGATGATATGGGCAGCGATTGGATTCCGCGATAAAAGTGAGATAGTGCTTTGCAGAAACAAAATCACATCTGTGACGTATAAAGACTTATTGCGTGACAATCTTCTACGTTTTGGAAACCAATGGGCCGGGCGCAATTTTGTTTTTCAGCAAGATAACGCGCTAATTCATAAAGGAAAAACCATTACTGAATGGTTTAAAGGGAAAAAGATTAAAACTTTACAGTGGCCGGTACGGTCACCAGACTTAAACATTATTGAAAACATGCGGGGTGAATTGGCACGTCGCGTTTATGGCGGAGGCCGTCAATATTTCACGGTACAGGAACTGAAAACTTCAATAGTGACTGAATGACAGAATATCCCTCAAAATTACGCGTTAAACTTATATAAATCTGTTAATAACAGACTATTGGAAGTGATTAAGAACAATGGAGGGTCTACGCATTACTGATTACTCATTTGTTGATTTTTGTTTTACATTTGCAACAGAGCGTCTAAATTTTTGTCGCAGAAATTGTTTAAACATTGGAGTAATAATTTATTATTTAGTTCATATATTACTGGAGGAGATATTTTCAAGTTTATTTCACTTTTATGAATTAAAACTTAATTAGATATCTTGCTAGTTTCGCAAAGAAATGTTGTAACCCTTAAAACCCTTAAAACATCTTACCGCGTCTAAGTTTTTGTCGGGGAGTGTATATAATGATGATCTTCAGTTAACTATAACATCAACCGTATAAATAGTATGTATTTTACCAAAATTAAATTACTTACAGCTGTGACCGTTATAATAAACGAGGTGCCAATAAGCAATAAATGCATGTAACCGCGAACCATTTTTGAATGTTGTTCAATTAATTAATGTGTCTTCGCAAACCTACTTCTAATTTTCAGTGTAACTTCAACTCAAGTTCATGTGCCGTTTTCCAGTTTTATCTAGGCGAAATAAAATTTGCAGTATATCATTTCTTTATTAGCCATTGTTTTGTGGCTATAAAAGCGCTAGAATTAGCAGCTAAGCTCAAATGAAAATTATTTAATAAATAACTATATTTTCCATGATATACAAATTACTCCTTTATTAGCTTTGTTGCATAATTGTGTAACAATTTCTGAAGTATATGTCGTAAATACTTCAGAAATTGTTGAACAATTATGCAATAATAGCTAATAAAGCAGTAATTTATACTTGAATTATTTCCTTTGAAATGCAGTGAATAGCTGAATAAATTCGCACAAACTGATTGGAATTTATTAATAAGTTTCTTTGAGAGAGTAGCAGGTAATTCTTGAAGATGGCTGAGCTTTACATGATACTGTTACTAAATACTCTTTTGTTTATTGCGGCAGAGGCAAACGTAAGTAATTTTTGATGAACGTAAAATGCTTGGGAGTGTCCTTTGTTTGCCTGAAAATTAATATTTTACATTGGTTGGATTTGAAAGTATAAAGTATAAAATGTCATGGAACACTATGGTTCCAACAGAATAATTAAGTGGACAAGTATATAGATGTTGAATAAAAATGGAGTAAGTAATGACCATCGAGGGACCGCTCAGACGACAACGCATCCTCGCAAACTTACGATTCGAGAGGTATGAACTGATAATTTTGACCACACCATGCTTAACGTCCGAGCGAAGGAGTTTATACATCAACCCGGCATGCTAAGCGGAGTCAAACAGCCTTTTAATACAGAAAAAAGCGCCCGAGCTACCTCCCGCCCACTAAATCCCTCCAATATATCCTTCGTCACCCGCAGAGGATTTCATTTTATCTGTAACAGCACTAACGTTGTCATCTAAATAAGTTTCTCGCATAATAATTTTTAACGGATGGTATTAACTTCAAGTAAAATGTACTTAGTGTTACTTGTTCTTTTTTTTTTAGTTCTATGATCTGAAGTCATCAAACATATAAAAACTACTTATTCTCATAATTTAACAATATTTTCTTTGATTTAACGTAATATTTGTTTGAAAGAAGAGCAAGAATTTTGGTTGAGTCAACTAAATTGGTTTCTCAGTGTATGAGCATTTTATTTACTTGAATTTTGTCATTATAAGATAGATTGTTACAGGGTGACCCCAATTTCTAAGGAAAAATTATGATTATTGTCCTGGTTCGATATTAAGGAGGGAATTACATTACAAAAATTTGGTGAAAAGCTTCCCTTTCAACAAAAAAAAAAACTCGTTTGAATATAAGATGTAATGGCCCAAATTTGACGACATACGTTTATCGGATTTTTAAGTCACGTGATATGTAGCTCCCAAGGTCGCAGGTAGTCGCTTCTAAAATTGACTAGGTTTTGATTTTGAAGCGAATCCCCGCATTGAACGTTAACGTTTTTCGAGAAAGATATTTCAATGTTTTATGAGCACGTTTAACTGATACGGGGATATAAGTCTTTTCAATTTTAAAAGTCTATTACTGACTAGTCTCGCCTTTTTTTCAGGTAAACCTAACGGTGGTTTCCAGTAAAATGCAACCAGATATGCAAAGCACCGTGGAGAAAGCTGTTGTAGACAGCTACACGCAATCTAGCAAAGACTTAGAGAGAGCGGATCTTATAGAGAAGGCGCTACGGTCCGCATTACCAAAGCTTCTCTGGTTTGTCACTATTAACCCAAAAGGTTTTCATATGAGTGATAATCAAAATTATTACGTTTATCTAACTGTCAAGCACCACATATTGCATCTATCAGCCGATGTTTGGGTTGGTACCTCCTACTGTCAGTTAGGGGCAAAAGAGTGTTAATAAAATCTGTACAAATTTTGTTCAGTTGTATTTTTTTATTTATATTTATATCTTTAGATTTGTCGAAAGATAACTGATTATGGATGGATCAGCTCTGTCTTAGGGTGATGATATCAATACTAGCGGAAGCGATGTATGTAGTAACAGGTGAACCACCATTGGTACTCAGCAGAGAGTTTTTAATAGAAAAATTTCTTTATTAAATTTTTACAAATACACCCTATTCTCATCTTTCTATTCTCAAAATACCTAAAACCTGCTTTCATGTTTTACCTTTAAAGGTAATCTTCAAAAATATTTAACATTTCTTTTCTTTTTGTTGCGATTCATCTTAGATATGTGCGTATAACAGAATTTAAAAATAGTTCTATTTTTTGAGATAATTTGAAATATATTGAAATAAATAATTCAGTAAAGTATGATGCAGTTAAAAGCATCTTTTTCTTGTTTTCCGCGTTCTCTTAGACGTTTGCTCTCTTTTCTGGAGTTTTTGGCTTAAAAGCGTTGTTTCGAAAGGAACAGGTAAGATAGAGCAAATAAAACAAACTTGTACACGGCACGATAACGCGATATGAGCACTAGAAAGACAGTTAAAAAGCTGTTTCAAGAAATGTGCAATAAAATCGATTATTTTATCGAGATGATACGTAATTTATTTCAAACAATGAGTACGTACACCCATAAAAGTATTATTGCTGATTAAAGGGCAATCCGGTTGAAGTTATCTACTTGCACAAACAACAAGCGCCAGTTTTTACGAAATGGTATTAAGACATCCTGTTAGGATGATGGCAATTTATCTCGTTTTATTCTTCACTTGCTTTTCATTTGTCAGTACAACGGAGAAGCAGTCTACTATACGACTAGAAGACGCTTCCTATGTTGCGAAAGTAGCACCATCTGCAACAGGCCGCTCGATTGCTAGAAAACATCGTACCGTAAGTACTATGAAGTTGTATTTGTATTTTTTTTATATTTGCACTTAGCATTGCATCTGGTTTCAGCCTATCACATTCCTCTCTATTGTTAATTTTTGTATCTGGTACTTAATTGGAAATACCGAAGCCGTAGCTATTTCTATCTAGCCGTAGCTATATCTCATTTGCTGCTACGATGCCTAATTAATTAGTAATTCTTTCTATTACCGACTGCAAATAGTTTGATGTCCATCATCCTCGTGGTTTTGGAGTTATTTTTCCCATTATTGGTGACACTGTCTGAAACATCTAAATCCACCAAACCCTAGCGCCATCTCACCTTCGTACCTCTGGTTCATATATTCTGTAAGATGAAAAGAAATGGCTAATCGCCCTCGGTCTTAAGCGGCCGTTATATTGTCAATTGAGGCTACTTATTATGTTTTCCGACTACTATGATAAAAACAATT
This sequence comes from Oryctes borbonicus, assembly GCA_902654985.2. NCBI lineage: Eukaryota > Metazoa > Arthropoda > Insecta > Coleoptera > Scarabaeidae > Oryctes > Oryctes borbonicus. The sequence continues at coordinate 2,408,047 of LR736876.1, read as the reverse complement.
TATAGCAAAAATATGGTACTTTTTCATTTGTAGCTTTCTTCCAAAAATAACTATTATTCTATTTTCCTGTTAGCAGCATTACTTGCTGCTTTCTACTATTAAACAACTAAATGAGTTGGTGTCTTTGTATTCTAGGGTAGTATAGAAACTGTTGGTGGAAATATGTTACCTCAGATGTCCGAGGTTGTGGAAGAAATCGTTATTGACGCTTACACCAGATCTTCAGATCCAGAGGATAGGGTCGAAAACATAAGGGAGGAACTTGTGCGTAAGTACCCGATGGGAAATTGGATGGTAGCCATAGATCCCAGAGCAATCGATATGGGTTACTCAAATGCCTGGGCCCATTTCGTTTTAAGACATCATTTGATATTGGAAGATGATATTTTCATTTCCTACGTTCAGTTGCGTTAAGATATCTTGGAATCGGTGAATTATTACCATATTACCATATATGCACGTTGCATCTTTTTTAAATTAAATGCCAATCGAAGCTCTGTAATTCCGATTTTTTTTTGTAAATAAATAATTAATGTTTGACGGTGTGTTATTATTTCATACTTTTTTATAAGAAGATTCGTGGCGCTTTAATTTGTATTTAATTTGAAAAAGGTGGTACCTAGATAGGTTATGTGATTAAGTAATTTTTATAATAAAATGCCAGATGATTAGTTTGTTTGTTTTTTCACCTGAAGAAAATTAAGAAGGTTATTTCGATTACTTTTGTTCGATTTGTTTCATTTATTTGATTTTAATTTTTTTTATGCCGAAAATGAAAGAATTAAATATTACAAAAAACTATGCATGTACCTATTGGGAATATATATATATATATATATATATATATTAATTGCCTGCGTAATCTACAACGTATACGTGATAGACGGTCTAAAAATAGGTCAACCCCGGTATACAGACCCCGTTGAATGAATATAACGCATTAGTGATCAAAAGAATTTACATACTGCGAGGCTTTACAGACGCATAGCGTTGTAGATACATATACTATCACTGGTTATCTAGTTTGAACATTGAAATAACGTATTCAGTATCCAACAGAAGGTAAATTGCTAATTACAGGATAACATATGTACATGTAAAAAGAAAAGCCTGGCACATTGGAGAAAGTAAAAAGAACATCTGCTCAATCATACAATAATACACAAATTAATTAGTTACACTAATGAAGCGAAAAGATACATTGATTTCCCTTAATTAAAATACCCGGAGATAAGTCTACAGTATGATGGTTACAAATAGGTTGGTTAATTATTTCAAATATAATGCAGCATTAAGTATAGAGGTTGTGCAGGTCTATGTCTCATTTATTATTTTTATCCAATTCCTCCTATTCTTTGATAGCGCAATTGCTTGTCTGTCAATTCCTTTTCCTTCCCTGTTTCAGCCATTTGGCTGTCCCAAGTTGTTCTAGGCCTCCCATTTCGCTTATTTTACCGCTTTCCATTTTTCGTTTTTTTTTTTTTTTATATCGTAGAAGCAGCAATATATTAAATAGAGAGCAAATTAATATTATGAACCCGCAAAAAAAATTTAAAATTTTTCCCGAGTTTCTTCCTGTAACTTATTTTACATATAACAGTATGGATGTGATATATTGCAATTAATGTGGGCAAGAATTAATGAGATGATGGCGTTTTATTTTACATTTATTTATTCTAAAACAAACAGTAGTTGCAAACTAATTGCATATTGATCGTAGTATATGTTCTATTAGGACGCATGCTACACCTGCTTTTGGAACTTCATTACAGTGGAGCACAATAAAAAAAAAACAGTCCAGTTTCCCGCCGATTTGTTGTTGTTGCGTGTAGTTTTGGGGTAAAAAGTTGAGGGCCCAATTATTTTTAATTAAAACGGGAAAAACTTTTGATTGCTTTCACCAAGCGGTAAGCTTGATCCACGTTTAATTTATCTAATTTTAGTCCATTTGATACATGGCTACTGTTTGATGTTTGTCGTATACCTGACCACCTTACCCTTAGTCACAGCTGGCACCTTACGAGTACTTAACCAACCACTTCCCGCCGCAGTTTATGAGCAACCGGAATTAGCAGGCGTCAAACTAGTCTCGAATACATATCTTTTCTAAGGGTTGCATGACGCATAGTATTTTTTTGTCAATTTTACCATATAATTAACATTGACATTGTCAGCTACATATATAGAATGTTACAAGTGTAAATTACAATATATTCTATGTTTCTGACGGTGCTTAGCTACCTTAATGCGGGGTCTAGGACAGTTCGGAAAAGGAATTGACCCTTCGCCGGACTGTTCTAGACCCCACATTAAGGTAGCTAAATGCTCGGCACCCACGTATGTATGTTTAAGGTCCAATTAGACACACATTCATATAAATACGTACACAAATGAGGAACAAAACTTAGGAAAGAAAGTTAAATACAATACATACATTATATAAATTATTCTGTGTTTGATTTCGACAACTTAGTAAGCGAGTAAATAGGCAAGCATGTTGCGTAAGCGAAGGCACTTGGTCTTCCCTCTACACAAGGAAAATACATTGAAGCAGACGACTAGCAGCGTTTGTTCTTCGAATCAGGAGACCCCGATATGGGCAACTTTTATGTAAGATTGTACATCCCGTATTACAGTCCAGAAACTATTAATTGTTTAACAACACCTAGCTAGGGTGGTCTTCTAATATCACTCCGTCTGATTACGCTGGTACCCAAAATTATTTTTTTATGGTACATGAACTAAAGAAGGTGAATCTGCTATTTAAATTTTCCAAGTATGTAAGGTTTTTGAGTAAAACGTGTTTAAAATTTCAAAAATATAATTTATAATTTATTCACAAAACATTCCACTTTTGCCTATTCTCTCTCATTGCTGGCACATCTCTTTTAACGGGCCAGCATTAGTCCATAATCATTATTTCGTTCCATTTCCTTTGTTGTTCGATTCAATTTGGCTGATATCTTGCTAAAATCTCCCACCATGTTCATCGTTCACTAAGATCGTTAAAAAAAAATTCAAAGCTGCTAATGATTTTCAACTTTTTCATTCCTAAGGAACTATTACCATAGTTTTGAAGGGTTGCCAAGCAGATGCACAAATATTCCCTCTTTCGTATTAGTTTATTAAAATATTTTTAATAACACTAATACGGAATTAGCGGAAATTCATTATATAGAATCACGTGCAGCTGATACGGATTTTTGCGATCCGCTTAAATTCAATCCTCGCTTCCATTTCGCATTAAATCGAATCATCTGCATGCAGTCGTGCATCCGGAAATAACCTAAAATAGCCGATCAGGTGCAATCATTCGGAACCGTTCTATATTATATTGTACTTACAGGGATAACTACGTTTGAATAAATATTTAAGCAAGGCTTAAATGGAAATACCGATCCGCTAAATTCTGTATTTAATTTGGATGTTATGGCGGACTCGCTCCTTTGTATTCAATATTTGAACGCCAAGATTGCTGCTGGAAGGATCAACAGCGAATCCCCGCGTTAGCTTGGCTTCGTAAAGGAAAGAAAGGCAGATTAATCGGTTAGAATTGAATAAATATATTCCAGGAATCTCTTCCAAGTTGAGCGTAGCATTTTAGATGAGCTATGAAGTTGCGTACATGTCCTAATCCTACATACGTCGTCTTGGTGGAATAAAAATTTCTCTTTCTATTCAAAGGTTTTTCCGCATTTTCTGCTTTCAGCTTGTGAAGTAGTGATACGTAGTATGCTTCAATTATTGCTTTTCCTTGTTCACAACAATTGACGTTCGTCTCCTTCGGACCCGATTCACCAATTGGAGTTTACTGTTTCGACTGTGTCTTGGCCAAGTCCCATTTATAATCAATCGTTAATCGACCCTAAAACCGCCACTTATTTCGCCTAAACTACGTCAACAGGGATTGCAAATGTTCATTTGAATGCGTTTTTTGTCATAAGTAAGCAAGAATGGCACCCAACGAGTGGTTAGCTTAAAAAAAAAAGATACGTCCTTTTGAAGTATACACAGCCTCCCTAAGCTTAATTCAACGATTGTTCAGGTGGATTTTTTCGATGTTGTTGGTAGTGGTTGCAGTTTTTGGCCATAAATGATGGCATAGAGTCCCCGTAAGCAGTGTCCATCTTGGCTTCAATGCGTCTTCCAAATAGAAGAATTTAATGGCTACTCCATATTCAAGTTTTTCCATGTTTACGGGAACACTAACATCAAGTGGCACAAACGGTTGTGAAAGAATAAATGAGTGTCTAACATGGCAGAAATTTTCAAAAGTATCTTTCAACGCATGCGCCAATACATTACCAACATATTTTTGACTCTCTATATTGGAGCTTGAAACTTGTTAGACGTGTTAGAAGCTTGTAGCGAAGATAATAATGTTTTGTTTGTTACTGTAAGCTATCTTTTAAAAAAATGGATATACAGGGCGATCGATAAGTAACGAACCAAGGATTTATTTATTTTAAATAAAGCACACTACCTCTCGTTATATTTTTAGTTTCTTTGTTTAGAAATAATTAATCTACGTTTTCTATACTGCTGCATATTATAGTTCTTGCCATTCATATTGATCACTTTATCTAAAATTAAATCATCATTGAGATTCTCGATACATTGCTTGTTCTTTACCTCAATATTAATCGATTCAAACAGTTAAATAACAATCTTTTTTTATGATTGACGAATACAACGACTAGCTTCAATGTTATGAATGAACTATTAGCTCTTGAAATAATTCATCAGGTATCAAAAAGTTTTAATTCTGGAATTATTTAATAAATGTCCAATAAAAAGCAACTAAAATCAAAAGTTTTATGTTTTATATAATAAAATCCTAGAATATCATTAAGCAAAATAACAAGACAATGCAACATTTAAAAGGATATATATTTCATGGACGAAGAATCTTTTGCCATATAATAAAAAATCCTACCTGTACAACATCCTTTCTTGCCTATCAGCTTCTACGTAAATCCTATAATACATGAAGATCATTACCATGCCCGGTACCCAGAAGCTCACACTCGAAGATATTACTGAATACGTCCTGTTGACGGTAAACGAGCAAAGATGTGGGTTCTTCTTTCTGAATATTAAATTCTCCTCGGTAGTGTACCATTCCATGAAGATCGGTAGAAAGGAGACCAAAGCTGGACTACACCATACCACGCCCAGCATTACAGCTAGCCTTGCGTTGGTCATGATGAGCGGGTAGTCTAACGGTTGAACTATGGCGTAGTATCTATCGACGCTAATGCAGCATAGATGCAGAATAGAAGCTGTCGAAAAGTAGACATCTAAAGAGTTCCAAACGTCGCACATAAAATAACCAAATAGCCAAATCCCACCAGTTACTTCGACACTAAAATTGAAGCACATAGCCCAGATGGCCACCAGCATATCAGCCAGAGCTAAACTAACAACGAAATAGTTTGTGATCACTCTTAGTTTCCTGTGCCTCATCACCGATACTATCACTAAAAGATTCCCGAATAGCGCCGCCACGATTATCAACACCATGAGCATGGTTTTGATGGAGACCAACACGAAGAAAAACCATGATTTTGTTACGGTTTCACTCTCTAATTCTAGGGTTGTGTAACTGTAAAACGTGCTGGTGTAATTGTAATCGGTCCTATTCATGGATTTATCGAAACCATTCGTGGTCGAGTTTTCCCCGGCATCGTTGACCAAATTTGGTATGATGATAATCTCGTTCATGTTGATCAGGAGCTTCAATGTCAATTTGATGTAGCTGTAATCGCAATTGGACTTGGACTTGGAAGCGTTTGCGTCTTTCTTAAATCGATTTGCTGTAGGAAGTTCGTCATTCTTCTGTCGAATTTGGTAGTAAAAATCCTGCAAAAAAAAGGATAAATTTAGTATAATTTTCGTGATTTTATAATAAATATGACGATGATATCAACATATTATTTTTATTTATTTATTACGGTAACAACCTCAAATATGAAAGTTCTATGAAGCGTTAATCTCTATCAGAAGTGGTTCTGAAAAAAATGTCTAATGCAGAATCGTCCATGATGCGTAGGGACTCTGTCTTATTGCTTCCTCATTTGCTGACATTCATTCAGAGGGACATCTTCAAGCAGTAACAGAAACTGGTCTTGCAGCAAATCTCCAATCATCGCTTTGTTAAGATTTCTCTCGAAGATATTCGGCCCAAGTAGAACGTTATCAATCGGTCCTCCTTAAATATTCACAGAAAGGAATTGCGCGTGGGCTCGTTGCTCATATTAATGTTTCTCTCTCTGGTGAAGGTCGCTTCGTCACAGAAAAGTGTAATTGGAACCAAATCTTCATTTTCCAAAAGATTTGCCTAAGGGCACAATCGCTGGGTTTCAAGTTCTGATCTGACTGAAGATGGTTTTCGTACAAGCCATTTTCGTGTAGTGTAGTGTGGGTGGATGACTTTGACTGTACTCTTATTGCTGCGATTCCGCGGGGATTTATCTGTTGGTTCCAATCTACTTCCAGGAGGACACCTTTAGAATTATCCCCGAGAGGTGCTTCGCATTTGCTGTTTCGTCTAGGGAAAGATATTTTTTTCGCTCAGAGTTCTGGATAGATTTGTCACAAGGAGCTCTTCGATTTGAATTACATTCTTGCAGTTCTAGCGGCGCTACCAAGGACACTTTGTATATCTACCCTCCAAAATTCAATTCAATACAACTTAGTCAAACAAAAACTGTAATATTCGGTTCTTTCTACAAAGTTTTTTCTCAACACAAAGTACTCACACGTAGCAAAAAGTAATTCTAAATTTTAAATTAAGAGCTCATAACCCTAGAGAATGAAGAGCAGGCCTTTTGATCTCACAATGGAAATAACTGGAAAAGAGGGTGTAGATTGGGAGTGAATGGAAGCGTTTTAATTAATTCATTGTTTTAGATCCCCTATTCGTAGCTAATTACTTTGGGAAAGAATTAGGTCTCACAAAGTGAAGATCCTCAACCATCATCAGTATGAAGAAAAGAGATACGATTTATCTAGATATTAAGCGACAGAGAAATATACAGAAAGGAGAAAAAAGGAACAAGTTATAATCGAGTTCATTCGGAGAAACAAAAACGAATGTTTGGCGTGTCTAAGGACGATAAATACATGAGTAGGTAACAGACGTATTAATCTAGATTTAAGTAAGTTTATAGACTTATTTGTGAACTATTTCAGCTTTTTTTATTCGAGTTGACCGATTCGTACGCGTTAATAAGAAATACGAAGCAAATTAATGGAACAGTGGAAACAATAGAAGCCAGGTGATTCCTCTAAGCGGGGGCACAATATTATCTTAGTTGTTTACACAACCGATCACACGTAGCGGTTGTTTCGGAGCGGAGCCGATTTATACACGTATTGATATCCACTTGAGGGGATGACACTCTCATTATGCCATGTGTATAGAGGGCGTGCGTAAATTAAAATAAAAGCAAAACTGTGTCCACTCCCCTCTTTAATTTCATATTATAAACAAAACCAAACCAAATTTGAAATTAAGCAATATGAGCCTCGCCGCTCCATTATTTGTTTGCTTAACGGGCAAATATTAGCTCTTAATGACATTAAATTGGCTCTCAATATTGTAGTCGAATGAAAATTTGTGTTCTTGCGGTTTGGTAAAAGATGTGCTTCTCAATCAGCCTTTTCTTAGCAAAACATGAAATTCTAGATTTATCGAAGAGAAAAAGAAAAATAGTCGCCAATAGTGCCTAATACTGTACGAGAATATTTTGAAAAGTTTTCGAATTTTTGTTTTCAAATTAGTTTCATTTCTCAACATAGTTCCCTGGTAAGCAAATACATTTTTTCCAGCTGCTACTTCTATGGTCCGTCCAAATAGTAATTGGTATCTTTTTCTACGAATGAAAATCTTTGTCGTCCGAGCGAAACTTTGAGCCTAGGAATCAGAAAAAAGTTGCTGGCAGCCAGATTTAGTGAATAGGACGGATGGCCTATCAATATTAACCTTAATGTATTTTCTTGGTGAAACAAAACTTCAATCTTTTTCAAATGCGGACGTTTTTTCGCGATTTTTGCCTTAAGCTTGTCAAGTAATGATTCATAGCGTGCTTCCATTATTGTTTTCATTTTTGCAAGATAGTCGAATAGCTTAATTTAACTGTTATTTAGCAATAACTTTTCGGAGTGGTTGTCGTTTTTGGCCATCTCGAACGTTCACCATCAACGAAGCTGGTACAACGACAATTGAGCTGCCCAAAATTTAATTGTGATAAATAATGGTGCGGAGCCCAATAAACAGCGTTCATCTCGGCTTTAATTTGCGTAGGCGTATTATTTTTCAAATGCAAGAATTTAATGACGGCTCGATACTTGATCTTTTTTAACGCCTTTACCAATAGAATCTTAAAATTTAATTAGGAATTCAAAAATGTAATAATATACAGAATGTTTCATTTAAAATAAAGTTGGTGTCTGTTTCCGGTATAACCGGAAGTGTTAGATTGCAAAAACTATTTTAGTTCAATAGTACATATCGGTTTTAGTGTATTGTTAAGTTTCCAGAATTTTCCAATGTGTATTATCTCATATATCGATCAATGCAGTTCCTCGTAAGACATCCTGTATATTTCGAAAGCGTTTTAACACAATGTCTAAATAGAGCTAAGTACGCAATTTAATCTCGTAAAAATTTACGTTAAAATGCAGATATTTTATATTCAGTACTTCTTTTAGCAAATTGCACAATTGTTTAAATATAGACATACGAAGCCTATGTTATATTATTGGTACATTTCTAAATGAAGAAACTTAAAAAGTAATAATATACAGGGTGTATTAGCTAAAATAACAAGGTTCAATACTTTTCGATCTCTCTGTATGCACTGAAATATTTTTCTGAAAGATATTGATTTCCTATCATGTTCACAATTGGCATAATTATACAATTCTAGAAAGTTGGATACTGTCGTTTTTTTTATGCGAGCGATATCAATATTTTACAATCTAAAGAATCCTCCCTTAGTCTGCAAAGAACCTACAAGACTCCCCCGTTTTTTAACCCAGCCTGCGGTTAAGAGCCATTTTACACAAATAATCTCCATAAACCATTATCAGAGTACCATAAAACTTGCTAAAATAGTTTTCAAAATTCCACCGAAGACCACGCATCTCTCAGATACGAGGGAATTCATCAATCTTATTGGGACGTCGAAAATGTTAGGTGTCACGTGAAATGTGATGAATGGAGCTTAAATTGGATCATTGTTTAATAAATTGGTAATGTGGTAGGTGGAGGAATGGTTTATGGGCTTTTGGGCGGGACGAAATACGTCGTCGAAATTGGCAAACTTTAGATTTTCACAAATCTGCCTCGAGAATATAATTTCTTTATTGCGATGCGTTGTTCTTTCTCGCTAGAGATAACTGGAAAGGATAAAGGGAACAACGGATAGATGAAACATATGCTTTTAAAAAATTAAATAAAGTATTCATCATTTTTATTGCCTGCAAGTTACAAACAAAATTCCAATGCACACTAGTTTTTGTATACACAATAATGGTTTGAGCTTTTTGTGCTGAGAAAATTTTGTAACCAATCAAATACAAAAATACAAACATTACTGATAATTGGCCCCACAAATTATATCTTAAGATTTGGTAAAGTAAGATATGCATGATTAGAAAGGAAGTAGGTTTACATCAGAAAATGCATACGTCAGAGAGAAAAATAAATTTTACATAATTATAAGAAATCTGTTTCTTAACAACATCTGATAGATCAACACAAGCTTCAATGTTTACTTATGATTCTATAAGAACATTTTTGCAAAATTATGAATACAACAACTGCTATGGCACAAACAAAAAAAATGAAGAAATAGGTTCCCTTCTCCATTGAGTTTTTCTTTATTTCCAAACAGGATAAACAGGGTCTACCTCAAATGGTACTTACAACTTTACGTATTTACACCATGTCGACAAACTTCAAATTTTACTCAAGAAAAAGCATGTTCTTGCTGACCAGGTATGCCTCGATTGTCTCAAAGAACTTATTAGATTATAATCACTCGATACAAGATTGTTTTACGGTCTTTGAAGGATCACAAACTCGTGTTATTCGTCACGTAAGTGTTAGCACGCGATCTTCAAGATATCTGCGACAAAACCCCCGATATACCGCGATATTCTTTTAAGTAAATGCAGCTAATCACGTCTAGAACGCTACCCTAACTGAAAATCGATTACTACTGCAGTGCAACGTGTTTTTAATTTAATTTAGAGACTTGAAAAACGCGTTAAACTTCGCCGGATCTGTTCGATGGAAAATAGACGCGTTGCCTGCGTGTGCGGAACCAGCGATAGCGGTTTCGAGATGTTGCAGCGCACATGGTTCTTGTCCGAATGTTACTATTCTCTCTCACGTTGAGTGGTTGCGCCGGGACGCCTTCTGCGGCGCGGTGGTTGTCTTGAAAACGCTTGTGCGATGGCGGGACTCCTACGGGTTGTCTTCTTCCACCCCAATAAATGCGTTGGTTGCCTGGAGCTGTGGAGGTAGTTTGTAATTGAAAATGGTTTGGAGGCGGTTTATTTTCTTTTTTTTTCACGGTTTGGGCGTCTTTTATTACTTTAAAAGCTACCTGTTGTCATGCTGATGTTTATCCAGTGGAAACTATTCTAAAGAGCCCAGACAGATTTCGATCCGAGATAATTTCGTTTGGTTTGCTTGATTTCTGACTAAGAGCAAACAAGTTGTTTATTCTCTGATGTTTCATGATTCTAAATTGAAAATTGAATGTGTCTACATAAACTTTGCATGGGAGTTTCATTTAGATAAAGGTTTTTTTTGTTGTTGTTGTAATAAAACGAAGAAGCAGAAAACATTGATAATAAGAATTTTAGGGGAATTCTGTAAAAATATATCTGCTGTTTGCTTTTTTCCAATAGTTGTAGCTATACAGGTATTGTTACCTTTGAATTGTTGAATTGCACCAATATAGTAGAAGGCAGGCGCAAACGTTGTTATTTGAAACATAACAATCTCATATTGGAGGCAAGAGGCAATATAATTCGGGTTTCTCGTAGATTTCGAAATATTTATAATTTGGTCCTCAATTGCCATCTTGCAGTGAGATTTACTTCTTTTAAAAAATTCGAAAACTAGACAGGGTAAGGGGGCGCCCTCAGCGTTTAACGTCAAGCGTTGTCAAATTTATACAATGGAAAAGTTATCTTCTTAAACAGCACTAAACTGCACTAAGCCGAAACTTACTTGATGAACCTATCATAATATATTTCTTCCTTAGTAGCACTCAGAGTAATATTTTTAATTCTAATATATGTTAAAATTAGGGAAATGTACCGGCATTTTTCCCATACCTTACATTTTTAATTTATTGCCCTATTTTTTCATTTTCGCTGGATGTCGCTTGGCTTAATAATAATGATTCATGCTCTTACATGCACCAACAGCTTTCGCCAATTACTGGACCATCGATCGGATATAATTTATTATTATTACGACAACATCGTACAGCGTCTTAAGATGTTCACCCTCAGCATTCGCCGACGTTGAAGTAAGGAAAACTATTAAAAGTTCAGAGAGTTGTTAACCTGCAGTTCGAACCCGGTACCGCGAGATTGATAGCCCAGTGTGCTAGGTACCTTCTGCATGATAATGCTCACCCCCCAAGCAACTCGAACGCTTCAGGATCTGCTTATTTGTACACGTTAGGAAGTTTTGCGACACTCTTACAATCATGTGCAATTTTCATGTTCTTAGAAAATTGAAACGATGTTAAAGGGCGGTGGTAATGGTTCAGTTCGGGCGCTGAGATATAGTTCGATTTTAGAGAATGGTCTCGTAAATAGTCAAAAGAATTTTACCAGCAGATGTGTGGTACTCACGGAGATTTCTTTTAAATACATTGAATAACTGCTTTTGCGCCGGAAAATATTTCTACTATTAACGATCATAAAACGTTATTTAATTTTTAACTCTTATAGCACTTATTTTATGTACCTACTACGTTTAAAACTCTTTACTTTACATAAATAGCTCTCTCGAGCAATTGGAATGAAATACATATTTTTAGCGGATTTGCCGGTATTTCGAAGGAAATATAAATGAGGGTAAAAACCCTATAATGTTCCTTTTCGATTAGTGAAGTGTATATGAAAAATAAAATTTTAATGGATGGCGATTCATACAGCTTCAAATTTATAAATTACCCCTAATCAATGAAATTCTCTCCTCTCTTTTATTCGACTTTTTCTTTTTGTCCCGTTCATTGCGTCGCATACCACGAAGGCTAATCTTTCATAACTCGTGTTGATGGGAAAATATGGATGTCTCGCACGCAGTCGTCCCCTTGCCTCCGTTGCTTTTCACAACGTAAACATTACACGCATCTCCCTCGCATCGCCACCTCTTCCCCAAATTTCTCCTCTCTCCTATTACCTTCCGGTTGTGATTAATGGACCAGATTTATAACCCTGGAGCTCGTCTGGTGGAAGGTGGAAGTAGCACCACCGCGTCGTCAGACTGAAACACAACCAAGCGGAATGGATCGCGAGAGCTTGGAAAACAGGACGATGTATAGGAGGATAAACATGTGAGAATCGACCGGATAAGGTCCCAAAATGATATTACCTATCTGCTGAAAAAAAAAAAAAATCCGATGTGAATGTTGTCGAGTTCTCATAGAGATACATTTAAATCTTGGGAAATCGGATAAATTTATGTTTGAAGTTTTACTGGACAATGTATGTGGGCTTCAAAAAATTTAAACCAGTTCTATTTCCAAACTGCTTCATCGAAGGGACTTATTTACTACGGTTATAAGCTCTTTCGTTTTGATGATGTATGATGTGATGATTGGAATGTTTAGTTTTCGTCGATATATCGTTAAAACGGTCTTGATATACGGTTATTTCTTAAATCTTTGGTCCACATCCGGACATAACTGAACAATCGAGTAGATTGTTTTATTTTCCTCAATTCAAATTATTCAGCTTCCCGGCAAACGCAATAAAAGGAGAGAGAAAAAAATACACTAACACACGGACATGTTTCTGCCTACCCGGCGTCATCAGGGTCGCCATCTCGTGTGTAGCAGTCATGTGAACTGCTCGAGGGATGGTTTGGGGAACAGTACCCGGTTTATGTCGCTGCTTCCTGAACGGCAGGCATGCGTTTCTTTGGCACTAGAGGGCGCCAAGAAATGTCGAGTTTGTCGTTTTGAAAGTGTGGTATTAACTGCGAGGCAACAGCGATAGAAGGTAGAGATATGAAAAATACTCTCTCGAAACCATGCTGATGACGCCGGGTAGGCAGAAACATGTCCGTGTGTTAGTGTAATTTTTTCTCTTCTTTTGTTGCGTTTGCCGTGAATTATTCCATCAATACCATGAGGAAGCTAAGCTATCTTAGCATTATTTTTTGGTTCAGAACAATGTTATCTGTATTCAGAGTTCTATTCATTAAAAACGGCTTTAACAACAAAATGGTGCAATTTCGTCGAGTTCTTAAGGGTACATACATTTACATACTATCAACGAAGAATGTAAATCATTTTGGCGCAAAAAGTTTAATATCAACTCCTACCAGCGCTATCACTTAAGCAAAAGAAACAAATTTAAAACGAGACATTATTCACCCTAAACTTAATAAGGGTTATTTATTGTTGTTGCGTACATGGAGGTGAGCTCAATTCCTCCTCTCATCTTTTTCTCCCAAAGTAGGAAACCCACTTTACATATAAACTATATAATTACTCCAAGAGACTATTCTAACGCCAAGAAGCAGTTTCCTGACGTCGTCGCGTCGAGCAAGCGTAATTTAAATTAAGATACACGTACACAGGTAAGCAGCTATACCTTACGTGGTGTCACACCGACACCGCCACATTTGTGCTTGACCTCAATCCGCAAGCGAATGAATCTTACGAAGGCTCCTGTATGATTCTAAACATTCAGGGAATAGAGTGGCAGGAAAGGTACGAGGCGGTTAGGAAATAAATGCCGTTTGTTGTAAGTAATCTATTTGACTATATTTCATTGTCGTGTCTCGTGTTTAAATGTTTAGTATTTTATTTCACAGAGAGAAATGTTTCACGTAGCGATTGTCATTATTAGAGTCACCGCCAAAGTCTAATTTTCGGAGCCTCAACGTTTGGCGATCGCAGCAGAAGCAGCCGATTACTACTGTAAAAATACAATAAATGGCTACATAGATGCTCCTGTTATTTTGTGTGTTATAGTACCTATTACTACGTATTGCTTTGTGCTACTGTCCGCTAAAGAAGCAACAAAGACGAGAACCACGTATTTATAAACATATTTATAAACTCTAATCTCGAAATACATGCTGAAGTAAAGAATACTTGTTTGTCTGAATATAGATCCATTACTCTTGTTCTTGAGAAGGACCTGGTGTGTACTCCAGCAAATCTCTTACGGGTTGAGTTGACAACAAGAACAAGTTTCAATACTATCTATAACACGAAGATTGAGCTTAAACGTATAATGCAAAAAGCTTAGATGAAAAAGTTGACTATTTCTTAAGCACACTTTCCTATCATTATAACATGTCATTTCCACTATCCTCGCATATAGCTAATCCTATCGCAACAACCAAAGGATGGATTACAGACGAATTAAAGACCTCTAGTGACAGGATTAAGGATCTTTTTGTTCTACAAAAACAATACCCCAATTTAAGGATTTTGTCAGTCTTAATTAAAGAAGCATCAGATTCTTGTTAGACGAGCTAAAATAGATTATAACAATCATCGCAGCAAATAAAACCGGAGAGATGTGGCGTATCGTTCGAAACTTCAGTTCTTCTAACTTTGATCATAAGAACATTATAATTGAGCAGGATGGAGACATTACAGATGATCCTCGAATATTGTCTGAGAAATTTAATCTTTCAACGAATTCCAGAACAAGTTTTACACAACTTACCTGATGTAAGAATTGACAGCACGATACCAGAAAACGCACATACTATGCATCTCTTTCCGTACACTGCTTTTGAAATGAGTCAAATCATTAATAAGCTCAAAAACACAAATACCTCAGTTCCGGATGGAATACCGGCCAGAATCTTGAAAGAATTTGGAATATAAATTTTGGAACCATTAACTTATCTCGTGAACCTATCTTTCACTTATGGTGTATTTCCATCATGTTTTAAGGTTTCAGAAGTAGTCCTGGTCTTTAAAAAGGATAACAGAACTGAAGAAAATATTTGAATATTGCTGACACGATTAACAATATTAATCGGGAAATATAGTATTTTACATGCGAATCACCATGGATGTAGGAAGAATAAGTGCATTGCTACTGCTCTGTTGTCATTCTACGATATCATATTAGATCAAATTGATAAAAAACATTCCCCGTTGGCAATCTTCTGTGATTTTAGTAAGGCCTTTGACCGCTTACAAGATTCTATATTGTTGAACAAGTTAGCTAGTTATGGTAGCTCTAGAGTGGATATGCTCATACCTCAGAGGCCGCGCGCAGTATGTCCGGATACAATATAAACAGGGGTCATCTCTTAAAAGCGTTAGGTCCAGTTGCTTACCTGTCCCTCATGGTGTTTTTCAATGAACTATATTGGTGCTCTCAATAGGTTACACGATTGATTTTGTGCCAACAAATTGAGCCTTAATGAGGAGAAGACAAACTTTTTGATATTTCATACCCGTCAGCGCACACAAAATATACATGCCTCGGTAAATCTAACATCCAAACAGAGCTAACAAAATTTCTCGGGATGCACATTCGGGATAATCTGCTCTGGAATGTTCACTTTAACCACTTAGTGATGTTTCTGTTTAGTAGCTATCTGTATATCATACGGAAATTGAGTCGCGGCTGAGGTACAGGATACTCCTCTGGGGATCCTCATCTACGGTTTCGAAGGTCTTTGTGGCGCAGAAGCAACTTATTAGAATGTTAGGCGGACTAAAACCTACAGAGTCATGCAAACCACTTTTTCAAACGTTGCCTATTCTAACTCTTCCGTCTCTACACATCCTTGAAGCTGTCTGCTACCAGGATAGTCACAAGGAAGAATATACCACTATAAAAGACATACACTGCTGTTCAGAGAAGTTCGGTCGGTTGGTAAAAAACATGAAAAGGTTACAGAAACAAACGAAACTAAAAACAAAATGCAATTTTATTGTATGTACAGGTAAAAAAGACAAAAATAAATAAATAAAAACTTATTCTGGCCTAATATAACATACTGAACATTATATTTTTTTTTTCATCGAAAAAACCTCCTTTGCTGTTAATCACCGCACGAACTATTCTAGGCATTTTTTCGATAAGTTTGTTAAAAGGGATTGTGGAATATTAATTCATGTTGCAGAATATTCCGTAAATGTTCTTGTGAAGTTGGGCATATTTTTCGGATCCTCCTGTCCACTCTATAGGGTTCAAATCTGAGCTTTGTGGGGGTCATGTCATTACTTTCAGGGTGTGCTGTTTTTCTTGCTCCTTTAGATAGTTCTTACAGACTAACGCAGTGTGTTTTGGGTCGTTGTCATGCATGAATGTAAAGTTACGGCCTATTATACGCAATCCTGATGGCACTGCATGATTCTGGGGTATTGCGAAATAATTTTCCTTCCTCATTACACCCTGCACTTTGCATAAATCTCCCGTCCCAGCAAAGGAGAAACATTCCCACACTAACACAGAACTACGCCCTTGCTTCACTGTTGGCACAATGCAGTTCGGGATCACTTTTCGGTTTTAGATCTTCGGACATAAACTCGTCGATTTTGCCCAAAAACCTCAAACTTTGACTCGTCACTCCAAAGCACGTGTTTCCAATCATCTAACGACCAATCTAGATGAGAACGGGACCACTGTAGCCGTTTTGCTCTGTTGCCCCGACGTAATAAGGGTTTTCGAATGGCAAATGCGCCCCTGAAGGTCCGCTTGTCGAAATTGACATTTTACCGTACTCGCCGAAACTTGTTCTTCACGGCCGCGATTGACTTCGGCCGCTATTTGTGGCGCTGTTAATTTT
Organism: Oryctes borbonicus; assembly: GCA_902654985.2. Taxonomy (NCBI): domain Eukaryota; kingdom Metazoa; phylum Arthropoda; class Insecta; order Coleoptera; family Scarabaeidae; genus Oryctes; species Oryctes borbonicus. The sequence continues at coordinate 2,391,015 of LR736876.1, read as the reverse complement.
CTATTGCGTTTGCTTAATAATACAATTCTCAAATCTTCAGCTTTTGTTGTTTTCCTAGATGCTCCAGGACGAACACGATTTTCTATAGTTCCAGTTGTCCGATATCGTTTTATGATGTCATTTACTGTTGAACTTCTCATATTTATTTTTTCAGCAATTTGTCGCCCCGTTTGAAGAAGGATATCTTCAAACAGCGTAATAATGCGTGATTTTATGTATTAATAATTGTATACAGTGTGATATAATAGATTTTTATTGTATGACCGAACTTCACTGAACGGCAGTGTACATCACTACGAAACGAGGCGAAGAAGTGATCTTCATATTGCCAGATGTGCATTACATATCACGGATAAAGGATTAAGGAACACTGGAAAAAAGCGATATAATAAATTGCCTCGTGAAATAAGAGTTAGCGCAAAATTTAAGCAATCGACTAAAAAGTATATAATCGAACAAAGCTACTATAGTATAGAAGAATTTCTTAACCACCCCATCGGTACGTTTCTCTTTTGTGTTTAGTAATAAGTTATATTTTGTTTTGTTTCTTTTCTTGTATAATTAATTCATCTTTTATTGTACTTTTTTATTTCTTTTATTATTTCTTTAGCATGAGCAAGCTAAGCTATCTTAGCATTATATTTTTTGGTTATTGTTTCTAGGCATTTTCTGATGTATTCTGATTATTTCTTGGTTTGAATTTTGATTCATTCGGTATGTGACTGTTAATTTATTATCCGTTTGGATACCTATAATCAATAAAATTCAATAAAAAAATTCAATAAAATTAGAAAATGTTAATGCAGATATTTTATAAAATACGTAAGCATTACAAATATCTACAAATTTAGTTATATTTAATGGTACAAAATTAAATAAAAAGTAATAATCAATATGATGCTTTGATGCTGCATCTATTTTACTTAATTCAAACTAATAATTTAAAAATTTTAAACAAATACAGCATTCTAGACTAACAACGTTCCATTCTTTATAAGCTCTTTGAAGTTATAATATAGTTTCCTGCAATTACACTGGTTACAGAAATCACCCTTATAGCGTATTGCTTCTATAAATTGCTGATATTTATAGTAGACTATAGATGAGAGAAACGGTAAGAATCTTATTGATCGTTTAAGAATTCAAAACTATAGTAAACTGCGAGTTTGTTACTAGATTTCGCAGTTAGATGAGCGTTTTATCTCACAGATGTCACTCGAAGGAGTAAACAAGGCGAAATTCAAATATAAATTAGCAATTTTTGTAAGAGAAGGCTAGAGTAAATTGTTTAGTTTAAAATAATTTGGGAAGGAGAGGTAACAAAATAAGTAGAAACGCTTTAACAAACAATGTATTTTCAATTACATTATATGCATATATAAGTACTTTTCTTTATATCATGTAATCAGCTTACATTATCTGTTTGTTTCCTTTTACACGTATTTGTAGTAAGATATAAAATACGTATTATTTCACATTATTTATTAGCTTATGTCCATCATATATTATATAATCCGATAGTTACTAGTATTTTTAGTATTATATCTATCAATCTTTCCTTATTTTTGCGAAATTTCAGTAATTATTTATTTAGTTCACATCTTTAATACATGTTTTTCTTTTTTTGTACAAAATAGGCCTACGAGATTGTCATTTTAGAACAATATTTTCACACTTCCTTTTTTCCTAAAGAATTTATATTTAAGCGAATAGAATTTCCGGTTTAGTCTAAAGAGAATAGTTAGTTTTGTGATAGCTTACCGTGTTCTTCGGTTTGAGAATTTTTTATTTAAAAATATGATACAGAACGTCTTAAAATAGTGCGGTTTGTAACGACAACTTAAATTTATATCCGACTTTAAATTGTGGGATAATCTGAAGCTATAATTTATCTAGTTTCTCGTGGCGTTGGAGAATGTGAGAATCGGGGTACAATGTGCGTTATACTAATTTAGTCGATTTGAGAAATAAAGGGAAATATCTCTAGCACCAACCTTCTGATAGTATTTTTTTTGAAGAAATTCAGAAAAACGAATCTGAAACAAATTATTGCTAAACGCGGAATTGTTAAGTTGTTATTACTTCTTTCTCTAAATTTGTTTAGAGAGATGCACTAAGAATTCCGTAAAAATTATTTAAAAAAGGCATTGTCAATTAAAGTTGACATTTTAGAGAATAAGAAAACGAATCTTAAAAAGGGGATTAATTACACGAAATTATACAGTGTGGAATAAAACCTAGGGGTACTGAATGCCAGACAATATAATTTATAAATTTTAAATGTTTAATTGAGATTTTTCGTTTATTTTCGATTGATCAAGTTACACCAAATACCATTCGTTTAAGCTTACCTTTAATTTTACGAACTAGATGACCCCATACATTATCAAATTTACCGTTTGAATCAGACGCATTTGATGTGATTATTCGAAAGTCTGTGGGAAGAAGCTTGTCTTTACGGCCGATCAAAGCTCTGATTGGCCATCGATAAATCCGATCACAAGTGTTATCGTCAGTCTTTGCAGCCTAAGCATTGAACGTTGACATATTGTTACGAATTTATTTTAATATAAATAATTAGCATAATGTAAATGACGACTTTGTCGAATGGTTTTCACGTACAAAACTAACGAAATACTATGGAATACAAAGCATAAAGACGAACGAATACTTGAAATGCAAGTTGAAAAATTAAAAGGAATCGTTAAATGAACAACCTTTCACGTAGTTTCGCATCGATGCAGCTCTTTCGACACTTTGTGATTTCGAAGTAAAGTAATGAAGTTCTTGAACAAACTTGCTACTTTATACATCTTTATTATCCGAGCAATCTGAGCGGGTGTTGATGTATGCAGTAGTTTTCCTGAAGAAATTGTGCAACGCTCAAAAACCATTATATAAAGTCAATATTGATATTAATGTTGGTTTTTAGTTCTTGGAAGCGAGTTACTAAAGTTCTACGAACATTTTCTACTACGTCGTGAAAGCCTGTAATTAAAAATTCTTCTTCGTTTCTTTTGTTAATTGCTTCCGATAATATGAATGTGAAAGTATACGTGCCATTGGAAACGTTCCATTACTAATAAAAAAAACATAAGGAAACGTTTTCCCCATCAATTTCAACTAGGAGATGAGGGAGTTCTATCTGTTTTCAAAATGTTGACTTATATTTTTCTAATCAACTTTACAAGGAAACTAAATTCAAAGTAGTATATTATGACAAGAGCTATTAAAACAGAGAATTAATACAGGATAATATTTTTCACGAAACACAATTGGTTTTTGAGACAAATGTAGGAAGTCCAAATGCTTCAACAGCCACTTTTAGCACTTGTGCTTAGTTAATTTAAGGGAAATACTAAATCTTCAGATTTAAAATATTTATTGTTGAATGTAGCTGTTAATTAATTAACATTGTAAATTTATTTTTTAGTTAATCCTGTAAGATCTGTGTCATCTCAATATTCCAAATGGTTTAGTTGTTGTCCCGCTGTACAAGATCTTCTACGTAAGTTCTCCGATTTACTCTTCGCCAATATCCACACCGTACTCCATCATCGTTGGTTGTAATTCAAAATAATAATACATAATTTTGGCATAACATTGATCAACCAAAACTAGCATTTTACTAACGAATAAGGTTATCAAAATATTTAACAGAAGATCGATAAACTTGCCCTTTAATACTTCCATATGCGACAGATTTTTTCTTTTCGTTGATTATGATTTCATTCATATCGGTCCAAAGGAATCCGCCCAAAGTGTCAATTGGTAGAAAAAGAGAAAAACTAGATATTACCATCAATTACGCCGTGACATTTTAAAAGTTTAATGAAAAGCATCATTTAAAACCAATTTAAAAAATTAAATTCAACGAGAACAAGATTTATAGGTTTAGACACGTATAGAGAGTGCGACAGAAGCTTTTGTCGCGCTTTTTACACGTGCCTGGATGTAGAAATCTCGTCGAATTTAATTTTTTAAATTGTTTTTAAATGATGCTTTTCATTAATTTTTTA
>LR736876.1:2314526-2386986 GCA_902654985.2 Oryctes borbonicus | reverse complement strand
TTAATTTTTTAAATTGTTTTTAAATGATGCTTTTCATTAATTTTTTAAAATGTCACGGCGTAATCGATTGTAGTGTCTAGTTTTGCAGTTTTTCTACCAATTGACACTCACTCCGATGAAGCAACTAATTGCGAAAGCTACGAATCTAAGTGATTATTTTATTTTTTTGGCTGCTTTACCCAAATTCCCTCTCTTGTAGATATATCCGTACTTCTTCTCAACTTCATTCATATAGTTAACAGTATCGCAGCGTAGCAAAAATGTTCGCTTTGCAACTACGTACATAACCGAAACCAACATAAATTGCACGAAACGCTATGTAATGTGTGGCCGCAGTCGAATTTGATAAATTGCATCAAATTTATCGTATCATCTCACGACAAATTTGACGATGTATGGGGCCGTTTTCAATAAAAACAATTATAAATTAATCCTGGTAGCACAGTTGGCTGGTTGATAGTTGACTTTCAGTTAGTACAACGTCGGTGCAATATCCGTGACGGTTGCGTTAAAGTATATAAAACCAATGATACTTTTCTAACGTTGGGTATCGATTGGCTCTAGATCAGCAAAATCAGTTAAGCGTTGGTCGACAATGGGGAAATGGTAAACAAACTACGCTTGGCAGTAAGCACTTGAGTGGCATAAGCAAATTGATATTGAACCAATTTAGTTGGTATAGCGTCGGTTGAAGATCGGTTGCCAAGTGTTGTAAACATGTGACGTTATGGCCAGCGAACAACAGCGAGTCACTTTTCAGGGAATGTTCATTAAAAATCGGTGCATGACAAAAGTAGATGGTTCGCTCAAAGATCAGGTATGTATGCGAGCACGTTGCCAACCAATGTTCGGCCAAAAGTGTGAAATTTCACACGTTCACGTAATGCAGACATCGCTGCCGACGCCGAGCCAAACGGTTCCTGATCGGGAGCCAACGTTGCGCCAACCTTCTGTGCTACTAGGGTAGTTGTTGTCTGACACTCAGTATTCCTAATTTTTTTATTAAACGCTGAATAAAGGAAGACCAGAAGATATGAAAGAAGTAGTTCATACAAAGCAACATAGTATTCGGTAATATATTTACAGAAGGTATAATTTTTTATTACTTCACTAATTGGTATTTAGCCACTAAATCTTAATTATACAAAGAAATCTTTCATCATAACAAAAATACAAGTTCATCTAATTTTATTTTTATTTACATGTTTCTTATACTTTCTAGTCAAAGAGGTTGCTTTATTTATAAAATATTTGCCATTATTACACGTAGAACAACAATTGTTGTAGGCAAGCTGAAATTAATTTAAGAAATTAAATTATAAATGTAACTTAGAAGTACATACATGGTTAAATACACCGGACACCCACAGAAAAAAGCCATATTTATGGTATTAATTTTTAAATATTGGCTCTATACAAGGTACTTATAAAGGTAGCAGAGCAACGGAATTTAGCTGTTTCTGTTGTGTCGATGTGTCTGCCAAAAATAATTTTTTTTCTGTTGTGATTAACTTAAAAAAATTGCATTTATGATGAAAAATTATCTTCCTACTTTAAATTATTTGGGTGCCATAAAGATTGTTTTACATCTTTCAATATGTGCTGATCGCGATGTTCGTGCAATATATACAGTGGACGTTACCCTATTGCGTGGTTGGAAGGTAATTCTTTCCCTGAGCAATTAATTCCTGTCAATCTTCAATATTCCCTTTATTTATTTATCTAGCTAAGTTCATAATATTTCGCAGCAGCTCTCTATGAATTCAAATGAAACAATTGTTTGGATGGTTTTACATTTAACTTCTTAAAAGACGATAAAAGAAGATAGTATGTAAAGAAAGAAAAAAAAAATTTTACGTTGTGCAGAACCTGAATTGCTTAGGGAAGGAATTATCACGAGCTAGATGGAAACGCATAGGTAACCTCTTCCTCAAGTGAATACTGTTCTTCTATATACAACATAACTACATACGAATACATTGCTTATGTACACTCATAACATTAAAAAAAAAACAAAAAAAGAAAAGTAAAAAAATCTACAATTTATTTTATTATATATTTACATTTCTTTAGATATATTATATCTTATCTATATTTCACGTTCATTTACATATCACACTGAGTTTTTTTTTAAGGTTGATTTGAAAAATCCAGGAAGAAATATTTTAGGTAAATAACATACATTCAACAAGATATTCAATTTAAAATTACAAAAACGAAGGTGAAAATACGATAAAATAGAGTCAAATATCGCTGACAGCAAAGGAAATTGAATAAGAGAAATATATTCTTTTAGGCAGTTCCGTTTAGAAATAGAAAATAAGGAATAAATATTTAAAATTTCTTAAGTTGCTGCTTTTCTTCTTTTATTTAAATCTTTTACGTCTGATATCACAGAAATAAGTTTCAAACGTATTAAAAGAGTGCTTATTTACATTAATTTTCATTGCTACGAGGACTGTTTTTCCGCTGAGCAATAATTAAATTAAAATACATAATTTGAATAATCCTTTCCCCAAGAAATCATGGAATTGGCTTAAGCCGTAAAGAATATTCCGAGGAAATTAATCGAGTGCTTGGAGACAGGTCGTATTCTTTCGGGTTACGGTAGACCGACGGTACAAAGAATTTTAATGTGGTCGATTTTTCTGTGACAATTTTCGAACACCTCTGCAAAAAACTGTAGTTACCCAAAAGAACATCGGTCACAGGCACAGGCATGTTTACTTTCACACAAGCTTAATTGATTAATCCAGGACAGTTGTTTCGAGGACACATCGATCCTCATTTTCAACCAAAGATTGAATGAAAATGAGCATCGACGTATGCTCGAAACAGCTCTCTCGGATTAATCAACTAAAGTTGTGTGGTATGGAATGTGCCGATACTTTTGTGTTGTTTGCCTTACTATCGCACAGTCCTTGCTATCATCATAATTCATTATTTAAAAATTTTGACTCCAGTTAAAATAAAAAAAAAACATATGCCATGGTGAAGATCTATGCTGGATCTCTCTGAGAATGGATCGTGTCATTTGGCGTAGATCATTACAGGTGATTTAACGTTTGAGTTTTTGAGAACGAATCGCCTCACAAAAGTTGCTCCTTAAAAAATGAAAAACAAGAAAATGGTCGCCATATTTTTTTGTAAATATAAAGCTTAGGGTCACACTGTTCGTACGACTAAGTATTTGAATGTGTGAAACATTAAAACAATGGATCAATTTTATTTCCGCCTATAAAAAACAAATTACTGGGTTTACGCTTTATAGCTACCGAATAAGGGGTTGACGCCCTTAAAAATGAAATAAATCGCCTATCACAGGATGATTTGAGAAAATATTTTGAAGATTGGTTTTCTCGGGTTCAAAAATGGAGGAAAACGCTTTGAAAAATTATAAATAAAATGTGTATTACTTTATTAGAGTCACCGGAAATAGAACAGCCCTCGTAGTATTCATCTACAAACCCTATCCAATTTACGCATATACAATAGTCGAGAGCAAAATTAAATTGGTATAATTTATAGGTCAATGGAAATTCTTTTGTTTCAAAGTAAGATCTGTAAACTTTCTTTTGTTTTAATATATAACTGCTTAGTTTTGCCCTCAACTAGGAAAACCATTTTAGTATATACGTTTATTTTTTTTTGTTTCAAACCATCTCTATCCTTTTTATTAATACTTTTCTTTGAAAATTATCCAATACAGTACGTAGCGATACCAGTATGGAATTTCTTGTATTGTGTAAAATTTCACATTTTTTCTATTTATGTAAACATCTTACAAATATCGAAATATCGTTATATAAGCATTGCGTGTATTATATTCTGATAAAAAGTTTATAGATACACCAAGTCTCACACATTATTGCTTTTTGATATGACATATTTTGTCATTTAATTCTTTGGTATCTCTTTTTATTAACATTTATACTATACACATTCAATTTGAAGAAATTTTGTTTCATATCCTACCTATAGGCGCTTGCATTAGCAAAAAATCATTGAAATAGTAAGAATTATTTAAACAGAAACATGGGGAAAATACACAAAATATACGAAACCATTTGGTTTGTAATTTTTAATCATATTTAAAAATAAAAATAGTATACGGTGTTTTCTCAAAGAATTTGGGTTCATTAGATATATTTATGTTACGTATATTTGTTATTACTGTGTTCAATTCACGATATTTTATTGCGGTTTCTTTGCCATTTTTGTAAAATAACTTGAACGAATTGGTCATATACAAATTGAGTGAACATTACAATGTGTAACTTGTGTCTTGTCAGCCTTTCGTTTAGTACCATTTAGGCACAATCCTACAGTTTGAAACAACTTGAATTGAGCATTTTTGAACGGAATCTAATGTGTAGAATCGACCGCCGTCTTTCTGCTTTATTTTGGGAGTCAAGTAAAGTCCAATAAGCAAGGATTCTAAGATGACAATCCATCCAGCATTGTAAAACGCCGCGTTTCGTGTCGACGGACTCGTACGCTTAGGAGGTGAAAGCTAGCCCTGAAATTTCGATGATTTTTTGATATATTTTGTCCTGTTATTATTAAGTATAGTTACAAGTGATCCTTTGGAAATCTACATCGCAATGCTGATAGTTAATATAACTTCCTTTGTGTTTCAAACCGACACACTTTCATCTAGTATGTGAGAAATCTTCATATTCTCATTCAGACAATGTTGAGGTAAAATATAAAGAAACATGTGGAGTGGAAGATGGTAATATAGATCCCGATTATAAGAGGAAGGACGTTGAATTTTTATTTTAAAGGTACAATAAGGCTTTAGTGATTACCATCTGGGATTTTTTTGTCGAACGTACTCTGCAAAATATTGCAAAGAGAAAGTCTCTCTAACAGACGGTCTCATCTGGCTATCGTTATCGTGGGACAGTCGCATCCTGGTTTATACTTATAAGACCCTGTAGCTTTATACTTGCTTGCTGTAGGTTCCGCACACTAGTCAATATATTCTTGTTATACGCATCTAGGCGTAATTTTGATAAGCAGTATCTTACGCTATTAAATCCCAAGCACATAGTTCTCGCGTTGTAGGGCAACTGCTGTCTGTGGAAGGCGCGGTAAATTATTAGTTCTTCTACCAGTGACTTTCCACACGTTTTGAATCAGCGGTTGCTTTGGAATTTGAGTTCATCATTAAAAACAATGGAATTGAATTCTTGGTTCAAGTTACATTGGAACATGCGCCATTGCAAGCCAAATCATCTGATTTCACGATATACCAGTGGTATAGCAATTGATGCACCTGCATCCATCCAAATTATTTTTCTTGAGCTGGTAACTCTATCTCTTAAAACAGAAAACAGTAATAGTGTTGATTGTTATGTTCGGTAGTTTTTCTTTGAGCCTTTTTCACCAAAAATGTCCCGAGCTTACATATTAGTAGATTAGTGCTAAATATACATTCTTCAGTGTATTGTTTGTGCAAATTTTTAATAAAAGAAATCACTATCGTTTGTAAGCTTTTAGACAATGTAATCTGCGTTTGGTAAAAACAAATTAACTTTTCTTTCTTAAGGAATTGCCAGTTATAGAGCTTTAGAACTATTAGGCAATTAGCAAACTTCAAATATCAATAAAGCATCAAACGAAATGATAATGAGCTTTAATTTTGCCTATGTACATACCTCCACCTACTGTTAAAATAACATCATCTGTAAAAATGTGAACAGTTATTGATGAAGATTAGTCGTTTATAAAAGGGGACAGCGATAGTAGTGGTAAAAAAAATCTAATCTCCGCTAGTTTGATAGACCTATAGAAGGCGCACTTAGGGATATATGGTTTTCTTTTTTTTTTATTCGTAAGTAACAAAAACCCTAAAATCGTAAAATTTTAAGCATACCTCTCACCCACTGAACGTGAGAGTCTGACGAAAGCAGCGTTTCACAATACTCAATGAATTCTACAAATTTTCCAATTTCGATCCGATTTGTTATTGTCGCTTTCAAATCTTCCCTTGTAAGACAAGAACAAATGACGGTTAAAACATAAAACAACTTCTGAAAACTCTATCTATCCATTCATATGAAATCAATCAACTCGTGCAACGGTTTTTAATTTTTCTGGTTGTTGACTCATGATACACTGGCTGCAAATGAAAATGCACCACTCTTAAATTGCTGGAGCAGTTATTTTGTTAAAATTTTATAAATGTATTTCTGAAGATTAACTTAAACGTTTGTTTATCTATCATCTTGTATTGTCCTAGCTTTTTTTTTCAGCATTTATAAGAGCCAGATGTTTTTATAGGAACACCTGTTACAATCCTTCAATAAATTTACAAAAATGAGCAGAATGATTCAAGCAATTGTGAGTGATACCTCGCAGACGAGAACGTGCATTATAAACAATTAACCCTCTTCGGACGTGGCCGGATTATTGGACTACATCAAAGTTTTTCATTTACATGTTTATAAGTAGTACATACTATTAAACATTACTTTGTAAACATTTTTTTTGATGGTGCATTTTTAATTACGGCCAGTGTAGAGGCAAAGAAAAGTTCTTTTTTAGAAGTTTTGAAATATCTAAAAGTGATGGAACTTAATTCTTCTTCATTTGTGCTGTGAGCTTCAACACCAAAGCATCTGTTTTATTTATTAAATTTAATTTATCACCGCTGTATTATATAGTGTCCACTCAATTCTATTCATACCATCTCTCAATTTCTTTTCTAAATTGCAAAACTACATTTAGAATAACACAAAATTAAGACACTAATCAACAATAAAAGGGAACTACTTCACCAATTAGGCAGCAACCGTTGGTAGTGACGATTCGATTCGTTCGTTTATTTCCATGGCATATCGTGCACATTGTACTCGACATGAAATATACGAAGAGATCGAGATGTGGTCTGAGCCCCCCCTTTACGTCACCACCAGCTGTTGCTACAATTACGAGTACGTTTTCGAACTCTTTGCACCGTAATAAAACTAAACACACCCTTCCAAAGTATTTCCCTAACGTTTTCTTTAAACTTTTCTAAAATAGCGCTTCGAAAAAATGTACAACCGCTACGTCGTAATCTGTAGCAAGTATACTACGGTTGTTTCTATAGGTTATAGTAACGGCGAAATGCGATTCAGTCTAAAGTTTTTCATCCCCGTGCGTTGGCGTCGACTGTTGCGGCTGTTTACCAACCTCGGTCGGGGGTTGGGGCGCCTGTAGCTCGTCCTTCTGCTAGAGGAACCTAGCCGGATTCTTCCAGCAGCTGAAACAACACGGCAGCACGCACAGCAGCGTGTCCTTGAAGGCTTCTCTGAAATCCCGGTTGAAATAGGCATAGATGACGGGGTTCAGGGCCGAGTTGAAGTAGCCGATCCAGAACAACATGCCTATAACTACAGCTGGCGTTTTCAGGTCACACAGAGTCGATATCACGTACCTGAAATGAAAGAAAGAGGCAATTGAAATAAGAATATTCACGCAGACAAAAGTATTGCTTGATACAGTGTTGGGATTGCAGTCACAAATGGAATTTAGCGTCGTTTCACTCGTTTTTTTAATCGCGCGAGCCATGGCTTTTGTCCACAGCAAATTTTCATAATCTTACTTTTGCAAAAATACATTGATGACAAAGGATAAGTGGATACCTTTGTTTTAGAAGCGGCATAATGCAATATAATGCAGGGACTGAATCTATGCTATTCTATAAAAATTATTAATTTTACTGACAAAAAGTACGATTATCTAACAAAATTAGTGTGCAAAATTACCCTAAAATAATACTGAAGATTGTTGTGGGACAATTTACATTAAATTTGGTGCTTTAGGAGGTGAGGAAAATGAACAAATGGGTCATTATACCGTTACACCACTTCCGTCGTCGCTTCCAAAACAAGCTCATAGCCACTAGAGGAAAATTAATTTTGAGCGAGTGAACACACTGGAGTCATTGAATGATGGCGCTAGTTACAGCTAGCCTCGATGCTGGAAATAATAACACTACCAATACGTGTGTTTCATTTAAAAAGTTACAACATTAGGTAGCTACGAACTTATGAGACAGCTGTTTCCATATAATTTTAAATCAACAACTTACAATGAGACCTCACAACAAGAAAAATACCGTTTTGAAAAATCTCCACTCCCAAAAGTATAATTTTCCCAGCCCGCGAGGAGATGTCTCGTCCTATACGGCGTTAGTTTATTATTTACGTCTGTTAGTTATCGAGTTGCACACCTTCTAACACGGATACGACATTAACCATCGGACTCGTAGTACGACCTCCCATAAGCTAAAAAGAATGTTGTTCAGCGCCCCATAGCAAAACAAAGCGGGCAATGCGAGAACATGCAGACCCTATTTCATGGGAAGTGATGTGTAGAATACCCGGGTGAAACTGAAAACTTCCCCAACGCGTACGGTTCCATGGAAAAGCGTTTTGTTTTATGTATATATGTACAACCTGCGCATTCGGAAGTTTAATAAAAAGCAGAGCAGTGGAAAATACGGAGTAAATTCCTTCAACGTCCTATTTTAAAATTAGAATAAACCTGCGTTGGAAAAGGCGCCCGGAGATGTTTGCGATCTTTTCTCCAGATTTTCAGCTTGAAATAGGTCAGAAAATGCCTAATATGTAGCACAGCCTACGAGTAAGAGGCCGCTAAAATTAGAAGCACAAACTTTCAGAAAGCGGATACAAAGGATAATACACGGTTTGCCGAATCCTTAAAAGAATCTTGAAATGATTTATTTAAAGTTAAAGCAGCTCATAAATGCACATTATACGATGTTATTCAAATGGATCTACAATACTTGGATAACGCGCGTGACTACTGCCTCTGTTGCTAAGTTATCGAACATTCGCAGATAACTCGATGTTAATCACAACCTACGCTAAAATTTGGAATTGTAAATTACGAAAGCTTAGAACTAGTAAATTGAGCGTGGTGTTTTTTTTACGGCTGTCTAACGCATTACGTTCTCTGTGGACCGAACGTGTACAACTAGTACTTTTCAACTACGTTTATAGATTACGTACTGGAACTCTGCTCTATTTTTTTAAACCGCCAAACGTGTCTTTCAATTCGTATAAATGATGTCAGGACCAAAAAATCAAATTGAGATAAATGGATCAACTTATTTTTTCGTTCGCGACAGCGATTGTTTAACCACGGCAATAATCTATGTAAAGCCGTTGTATTAAATGAAAATGAAGTATGGGTAACTTTTGGTCATTTTTTTATGATGTTTCACTTCCAACTTAGTTAAAATAACAAATGCTATTCCAAAATAAACGAAAGTTTAAGCTATGTAACAAAAACAAAAACACAAACATCGGTTGTATAATTACTCAGAAACTTCTTCTAACACACTCATTTTAATCCTATAATAGTGCGAAAGCTCTTCATTAACGTTTAAATTTACACAATAAAACCAGAGCTATTGTATTTGAGATGAATGGACTTTAATTAATTTGTATTCTAACGAATATGTTGCAAATGAAATGAACAGCATGTAAACTAAATTTTCTCAAAACCTGTGAAAGGAAAACTTTTCTCATTCACTTCCCAGTTTACACGAGCGACAAATCTCTATAACTACGCCGTCTATAATTTCTACAATTAGTTACTTCGATGTCGTGTACGTAGTAACTGCTTGTGATAAACTAAAAGCTTCAAAGTCATTTCTCGTTAAAGACTGTTGGTTTGGGGAAGTGCTTTTTCGCAATGCAACTAACCGATTATGGATGCATTAGAGGTGCTCGAGTAGATAACAGCAGCGCTGCTCCTGGTGCTGTATATCCGCGTTGAATAACGATCGCGTGATTTATTTTAATCTTTTCGAAGGGATAGGAGATTTGGAGAGAAATAGTCTCGCGTGCGCTGGTGATTATTAAAAAGGGAACTGAATTTATTGGTTTCGAAGACCTCATTACGTAAACTTAACCACTGCATTTGTTAATGATCCAGAGATGTGAGGACCTGGAAGATTAATCAGAACGACGTATACTAGGATGGTATGGAAAATCCCTGCGGTAAGAGAGGCAAGGCAATTACTTTGTGGACCGGGGCGTTAGTAGAGAACTCTTTTATTCGCTGAGTGGGTCTTTTATCTTCCTAATTCAGCGTCGAATCGGTTCAATAAGTCAGCATTGCACTGACCAGTGGTTGCCCTTTTCTTTTCTAAATGGTCAGTTAAGACTAGGCCTTGCTAATTCCAAAAAAATTATTGCCATGAACTTTTCCAGCTGTTGGAATCATTTTCGCCTTCTTTTGGAAACACGTTCGCCGGGAAAAGCCCATTTTGCCGACCAACTTTTGGTTTTTGGGATGTAATGATGCGTCCATGTCTCCTCCACAGTCCACATAGCGCCGCAGAAACTTACTCGTATTGCGCTTAAACATTACTTTGAATTTATACCTCAATTTTATTTTTGATCAATTGTCAGCACACACGACACCTATTTCGCCAATAGCTTTCTCAATTTCTTGCGAAGGATATTTTGCACACTTTCTTTACCATATCAGTAATCACTCTAATTTTCATCCAGCGGTCTGGTAACATGATATCATGAATTAATCACAGCGTCCGTAGTCACCTCAACGGAGCGATCTGGCCGCCTCTCATCAAAGACGGTTGTTTTGATTCTCATACCATCCTCGTTTGGTTCTCTCTTTTTGTCCTCGTTTTATCACTTAAGTATATCTCCAGCCAAACATAATTTCGAGGACACTCCTCGAGAAGAGGAAGAGGAAACAACTCTTCTTCACTTCCTGAAGGTATATAGTAACCATTTTGACCAGACATACAATAAATTTTAATGATAATGTCGTTTCCTAAAATTTCAAGACTACTGTTAATTACTTTTAATGCTACGTAATGCAAACGATTGTCCTGAATGTCGCTGAGTAAATTTGTAATCCTGGAGCGAACATTTAAATTAATTAAATTAAATTTATTATTAAATTAATTATAAAAACAATGTAAATGTCTACATTTGAAAGTTAATTTTCCATCCAGACTTAATTTAAGTTATTTCTGCGACACCACTGGACCATTTCAGAAATGATACTGTCGCTTTCATCTACTGACATCTGTCACTGCTTTCAAAAACAGGATCAAATGTAATGTTAAAAATTTTGATCGTGTTTTTACTACAGGCGATTGTAGTATATAGTGTAAAGCCTACTGTAAGTAGAGCGGTCCTAAGAGAAAGAATGAAGCATTTTGCCAGGGCACCGAGAATCCTCACAGGTCGAGATGCTTATTTAGGTGAGCATCCTTACGTTGTCAATATACTACTTCACGGAGTTCACCTTTGCTGCGGGAGTTACTTTCGTAAAGGTTGGGTGTTAACTACTGCTCAATGTCTTCGTCAACAGGACAAGAACATGAACCTAACTTTGATCATGGGCTCCGTGGATCTAGATGGCAAGGGAGGAGATGTGAGGTATTCCCAAGACTTCTACGTCCATGACTTATATAACAAAGACACGAATTTGCATAATATCGGGCTGGTGCATCTGAGTGAAGCATTCCGTTTGTCAAAATACATTGGAATCATCGTACTATCCATGATTCCGGCAAAATCCCAAAGCAATTCTTCCTGCTTCATTAGCGGATGGGGAAGTACAGTGAAGGATACTGGTTTGGATTACTCTAAGAATCTCCAGGTTTCTACTGTCACCATACTATCGGATGATGATTGCGAAATCCTATTCGGTTTCTTTGATATGGTTCCAGACATCGACAAGACTATGACTCCTTTCGCCAAGGGCAAAATGATTTGCGGCACAGAGAATGGTTGCCATGGTGAATCTGGAGGGCCTGTTGTTTGCAACAGGTCATTGGTAGGAATATTGTCGTGGAATTCTGGGTGCGACTCGCAATCTCCAGTTGTCATGGAGGATGTCCACTTCAACATTCCGTGGATTGAGAATATAACGGGGGCTGTACTTTTGATGAGGAGTCAAGCATACAGTTCCAAGGAAGTTCTATATCATTTGTGGTTTGAAGTGTTCGTTATTCTATTGATTAAAATATAAATTAGATGATAGCGATCATTCGTAACGCTTATAAGCAAAAATGTTTGTTAAGCAGTTTTGAACCAAATAGATACTGCTAATTCATACATCAAA
Organism: Oryctes borbonicus; assembly: GCA_902654985.2. Lineage (NCBI taxonomy): Eukaryota > Metazoa > Arthropoda > Insecta > Coleoptera > Scarabaeidae > Oryctes > Oryctes borbonicus. The sequence goes on along the minus strand of LR736876.1, from coordinate 2,374,860 downwards.
ATTTAAATTAATAAGATACTAATTGTACAAGGTAGGATAAGTGTTTAAACTCGAAGAGAATTTAACCAGAATAAACATAAATTCCTTGAGGCAGCTTAGCTAAAAACATATAAAATATCCTCTTAAGCATTATTCAAAAAATAAAGTAACAATGAAAACAATGTTAATTAAGTCTAATTCTAAGCGAAGTGTAAACTTGTTAACCCCAAATGACCATCTTAAAACTGATCTCGCGAATAATTCAGCTACCCAATCCAGGCTCAGTACTTGTCAAATTTAATATAGACCTCCTCTAGAACAATAGATCATGTTTTCAAAGGAAGACTTGCCTTGTATTCGGTAATCAATAACGCCGTCGATGTTGCCATAGATTGATGGTCTATCAATTAAGAGGGCGTACGATTCGATTTCGGTGGGGTATGCCAGGGAGGAGGCGGTGGTGCGATTCGAAGGCGTCAGAAGGGTGAAAAACGTTATGCTAATGAATCTACATTAAGCGGGGAAAGATGGTAAATAACTTCCACGGGCCGAATGATAGATTGCTGATACTGAAGGGAACCTGTAGTTATCTATGTATATCATTTTTGTTCTAACTCGTACTTTTACATTTTAACCAGAGTGTTGTTATTCCTGCAACATATTGGTAGTCGTCCGTAAAATGTGTTTGTATCGCTTCACGTTACTCGAAACAATTAGGGAATAACGGGTTACAACAATACTCAGTGCTTGAATATTATATACTTGATACATTAGGTTTAACCTATAAATGATACTAAATACTAAAATGTATTTGGACAAGTTAGAACCTGTCTATAATAAGTTAGGAAGTCACCGTCATGGATTTGCTTATGCGCGAATCAATAAAAAAAATAACATGATCTTTCGTAATTTTCGGCTTGGAGGGTTATTGGAGGGCTTGAAGCAGGGTAGACTCTAGAATCTGTAATACAAGCTTGCAATGTTTCAAAAAGGCTAGCTTCGTGGTTATGGAATTGGGTTTCAGAAACTGATGGCGTTAGAAAAAGACAAGGACAAAGCAGATCATCATCAACCAAGGAGAGGGATGAACGATATTTAATGTTACTGGCCCCTACGGAACACACAGTTAAGAACAAAATTTGCTGCAGCTCAGGTTGATAATAGATTAAAACAAAGTGTGCGAAACTGTTGGCACAGAGGTGATCTGCTCTTCCATGTCTTCCATTTACCCTTGCATACAAAATAGAGATTGAGGATTTGAAGAATGGGGTGAAATCTTCGTTTCGGATGAGTTTAGATTCAGTATGAAGCACATTTTGATTTGGTGTGAAAATGCAATCAAAATTAACGGAGATTAGTCTTATGGGCTGGCATCTGGTCGCAGGAATTTGTAGTTTACACAGGGTAGAGCTACCCAATGGTATTTTCTTATGCAATAGCAATACACTGCACCTATAGATAATAGTATGCCAGAATGGAGTCGCCAGCACGCTCAGCAGATTGCAATCACATTGAGCATCTCGGGAAGACGTCCAGCAACTTCAAACTACTTCTTCCGTGCACTTGATTTTAGGGAATTGCTATCTTTTAGATGTAATAGTTACTGCAATTTACACCGGCAATTTCTATAAATAACGTATAAGGACTATTCTATCGCTCACAACAATCGTTTAGTTCTTTTCTATATAAACTTGAAGAAAAGAACCCTGTTAATCGATCTGACAATGGGACCTTTTCATTGAAGATAAGACTATAGAAATACAATACGCATTCGGCTCTTATTCCAAACGATTCCTCTTCAAGCACTTTTCCTTCTCCGTCCAATGCTATTGCTTCCGAATTCCCCCACCTCGACCTTTTATTGGTCTTCAGATGGCTTTTCAGACGGTATTTATTACCAAAGTCGTCGGCTTTCAGAGTTGAGTCTCGATATCCTTGAAAACGAGAGAAGAATAAATTAGACTGTGGCCGTGTAAAGGAGGTATGTACGTTGGAAATATAACGTAAAAAACACGAAATTGAGTGTTGTAAGGTACAGTACTACGCGTTTGAAGAAGAAGTTGAGGTTTACAGGTATCAGGCGATATTGATATAAGAACAAAGGGGACGCCGGAAAAGAGAAAAGCGTTCCTTTCCGCGAGTAGGAAGTCTCTTGGTTTAAACATTTTAATAATGTTGTCGTCTTGACAATTGGATCATTTTCTTTTCTGGTGTTGTATTTAAAAGGAGTAAAAAAAAGAAGTTACTTCTAAATATGCCGCAGAACTCGCGCAGTAATTATGTTTGACAATGTCGATTGTAGAAAATGAAAAAAACTCCAATGATAGTATGGAGTGAAATTCAAATTATTGAATGGTTTCGTGAGAAACGAACACCAACCACTAACGTTGTGCTAAAAGGAGATTGGTTTGCGTTCCAAAAGGAAAAGGACAATGCACCGATGGAGTATTATTCCACGCAACCTTTATTTTGGTTTCAAGCAATGTTTTTGAAGAGTGTTTGTAACCGTTTGGTTGAATGTTCGTAAAGCGCCCCAAACATTCGATTGGATTTGTGTTTGAACATTTCCTCAAACATCCTGACGAGATGTTAACCACATAACAGAATGCTTACCACCTCCGTGCTTAGAATAGGAGCAATGCAATTAATACGAAATTCCTCGTTAACTCTATAACGCACAGGGTGGTACCAAGAAGCTAAAAAAGCACTATGTATATATACTATTTATTAAAAGCAATGTTTATGCTTTAAAGTTAGCATTATCATGATACTCCGTTTCGTTGTTCAATTGGTCTTTTTATTATTATTAAGCGTCTTCTTAGTTCTAGCCGACATTTTTGGACCATTTTCTGCACTAACTTCTGCAAACAGTCGCAAAAAATTGAAATCAACATATCCTTAAGAGAAAGTTTCTTCGGTTGACGGCCCTCCTCCTGCTGTTGTTATTTTGGAACGGGCGCTTTTAGGTTTATTTTTGTTAGATCCAGTAGTATTATACCTATTTATGGCTAACTGAACAGCACGACGTGAACACTTTGACTTTTGAGTAACTTTTGTCTGTTTGAAAAAGAAGTTAGTTAAAGTACTTCCCCAATGTCCGTACTGTTGTCATAGTCACTGGAAAAAGCTTCTAGAAATCAGATGATTTTATTTTGTTTATTTTATACTTAAATTGTTGATAAAATTTGTAACTTTCCACAATTGTATTTCGAGACAAAGGAATTGCCTGAGAAGAAGTCATATTTCCTTGATAAACAATTTCTGCAGCTTTAGTTAAACATTCTCTTATGAATGGTGTGCCTACGCATAATGCGAGTAAGGTGACATGATATTTTCACATCGTTATATTGACTGGGTTTTCCCCGCGCAAGTAATCGTTAGGTGGCGCGAATTTGACATGGTTGCCGCACACTATGGTTTTGGAAGCATTAACTCGAATTCTTAGCTAAGAGAGAAAATTTTAAAAGGCTGCAATACACACTAATCTCTTCTTATTAAAAAGTTTTTAAATCAGCTTTTGAGTTAAGCAAATCTTTCCCGGCCATTTACTTTACGTAAATCAGGTGCCCTGGGCTCAAGTAAGTAATTTGAAAGATTCGTATACATAATTATCTTAAGGGCAAACTTCAGTTATTAAGTTTGTCTAAAGTTGCAAGGGTGCAAAATTAATTTCGCAAAAATAAAAAGGATTAGATCTGATGAAACATCGAAAGTTTCGGAAGCGAAGCGCTAAACATTTGATATCGGAACTTTGTTCAAACAGCTAATATCGATTTTCGATTTACAGTGATTCTTGTGTTTAAAGGCAGGATTGGGAATTTGTTGTTTTATGCTTCTTAATAACAAATATAATTTAAGCACCGTCAAATATTCAATACATTCATTCTGAATTGACTTGAAGTGAAAAAAAAAAAAGAACTAAAGGAACAATTGCTTTCAGATACTCTAGTCTTCAAAATTCTGTTTTAGTATTCCACACTACCAAGGCAGTTTCTATACCATGAAAAGCACGCGGCAATAAAATGAGGGAAAGGTGAAAGCCTGTGTAGGTACTTACCACAGAAAAAACGGCAGCCAGCAGAGTAGAAACGCTCCCATGATGATCCCCAAGGTCCTAGCTGCTTTATGCTCGGCCCTCCAACTTTTCGACTGTTGCCTTATTGTTGTACCTGGAAAAAAAGACGGGGGAATTACTCCTTACATAAATTCCGGGGTCGCGAGAGAGAAATTTATGTATTCTAAACGAGTTGCGTTGTAAAAGGCGCTGCTGCTGGTGGAGGTGGAGATGTAGATGGTGAATTTTTTACGATTATGTAGATTTCCACGCATACGAGAAATGCTATTTTTTGAAGCAATATATTCCTTTTCGTGAAGGAATGGAGGATTTATGTGACTTAGAGTCAATTGCAAAAGTCTAAGCAACAATTAAGAAAAATAAAGAAATAAATTATAAAACAAATGTATTTATTGGAAGTTAAAAAAGTAATCCATAGTTGCTTGACCGGTGACCAGTTATAGCTTCATCACGCGGTGATACCTCCCTTTCCACGAAACATATTAAAAACCTATTACATCTCTGTACGTTGTTAATCAACTTTTTTCCAGCTGTCCGCGTTCATTAAATTCATCGATTGGGAAAATGTCTTCCATTCTACAGCGAAACACGACACGCATTTTATCGTAGCAGGGCCAGAGGTTTAGAGCGGATAGTACTTGATCAATCAATGTCGTCAACGTTGCGTCTAATTACATTTTCGGATTATACCATTAACTCCGCTTTTTAAAACGGTTAAGTAATTGATATTTTTTTTTACCGAAGCTTATATGATGAAGATATTAATCGCTGATTCGACGTTTTGGACGATACGAGTTGATGAATTTAGGGAGAACAATTCAAAAATTTGCTAAGAGTAAGGATATAACGCTTATCGTAATTACTTTTCCAAATAAGTAAATTACGACCGTTTTCTTCTTTTTTCCTCATTTTCTAACGGAATGTCCATCAATATTAGCAAAAGCTTCCTTTTAGGAGCAACATTATTTTATTAGTTGATTATTTCTTTTTGGTATCTATTCGAATGACGACCTGACGTATTTAATAAATTTCAGGAGCCGGTACTATTGGTTTCGTCAGATGTAGAGAAAAAGGTAAATGTTACGGGGTTCACGTTCCGCTGTTTACCAAATATGTCGTCCAGCTCATCAAAATAATCAAAACTTATTGCTGCTGCTCCATTCCTTGTTGCCTTCATATTTTCATTCTTCTTCATATATTTCATTTTTTAATATTTAAATTTATTCCTACATTGATTAGGAGTAAACAGAAAACCTTCAATCTGTAATTTTTGACTTATCATTTTATACATTGAATTATTCTTTACCCTATTGAGGTATTTTAAAATTTGTCTTCGTATGTTTTTTATAAGAATGTGTTAGTCGAAGAATATCATTTCTGCTCCAGACAATTCTCGTTTTATTTTCTTTTTCCTTGCCCTTCGTAACCGAATATACTTTTTATTTCCTAATGGGAAAAAGGCAGACATAAAAGCGTTGTTTTATTTCTTTGCGCATTTTGAATTTGATTATGCAGATTATTAAAAAAGTCAATAATACTTAAAAAGGGTTTGTTATAATTTACTAAATTGTAAAAAAATGTTAATTGTTTGCGTACCTAGTTTGAAAAATTTTAATAGCAGCGAACACGCTATCAGCCATACGCTGTGGAGTTCTCATAAAACGTAAACAGTCGAGGTTGATTTGTATTTAAACACCTAAAAGAATGAATGGGAGAAAACTCCCGAATTAATACGAACGTAAGGTTGATCAAGTAATTTTGTTAAATTAATTTTCCTCCTCGTTTATAGCACTTTTTAAAAAAAAAAAAAAAAAACGAGAGGTTCATTCAATTGATCTTGTAGAACGACAATTCTTTTCCCACTTGAGCGTCTCATTATCTCCGCTAATTTCTGAGATTCCCATGCTAAACATCGGAAAAAACTATATTTTTCTATTTTGTTTTAATCAAAGCTAATTCATTAATCTTCATATCATATATTACTATTTAATTTAAAAATATATCATGACAAATATCCTCCTTTATTGCAATTTAGTTATTTAATGGCTCCTTCACTTTATTTTCTTTTAAGCAACTTTTTACATCATTTTCAGTAGTAGTTTTCTACAATTGTAAAATACTTGGTTTCCCGCAGCCGCTAATGAGGCATTATTTTTATTTCCCCGATTTTATGTTTGTGAAATTTTTTCATGATGTGGTTGGTTATACGAATCATCCTTCTTTTTCGTTATGTTTATATTTTAAACTGTTATAGCAATGGGGTTCTACTAATTTTCAAAAGCCAAAGTCTAAATCTTTCGTCCGCCGGATTTTTTATATCTGAGATAGCTTGTATGTAGACATATAAAATGCGACGTTCCGTAAACAGAAACTAGTATCTCAATTTAGCTACAAATATTCACTTTTAAACGATTACTCAAACTTAATCTTCTCTACAAGCTAACGAGTATATCGATTCTAGAGCTGCAAATTAAAAAGAGTTTATCGCCGGCTTAAAACGTTAATCCAACGTTTAAAGCCGGCGCGACGCATCTGGAGCACCACGGATATATAGGTTGTTCAAAATTATCGGGTCACCACTACCAACTTTGTTATTATTGTAGATACAGTGCTGGTTAAATCACCAAAGGTGTAGTGACTTTTCCGCCGAGCACAATGGTGTTTCGGATTTCTTTAATTGTTTATATTTTTTTCTCGTGAAATTTTCGAAAGAGCCGCAGAATGTTTCGCTGCTAATTAAAAGATAAAAGTGATTAATGTTAGCGCTGAAATATGCAACTGTTTTCCCCATCCGAGCTACAATAATAACAAAGTTAGCTATAGTGGTCCGATAACTTTGAACAACCTGTACAACATGTACGTTGTACGTCTCCTTTTTTGCTCTGCTGAAGTGAAACTTTCACGGGATGGAGTGCTCGCGCTGTCTCGAGGATTAACTAAATTAATGCCGCGCTGGGGAGCTTTTCACATCAGTTTTTCCCATCCATCATCAAATTTACCTGCCGCTTAGTATAGCTGTTTAAGTTTCGAGTTCGATAGCATCAGAGCAACACAAATGAAAGCTTTACAACATATAACGTTTCGGCTTTAATTGTGAGAAGAACGGAGCAACGACGAAATCGTTGTTTCCTTTTTGGAATGTACTAACAAGGTAAAGGTTCCCACGTGTCAAATATAAAGTTTAATGAAACTTAGTGGAGATGTCGTTCAAAACTAAGTTTTAAAGAAAACGTGACGTCTTTTATGAATACTAGGAAAACCATTCATGGTTTTGCAATATCTATGCTGTTACTGAAGTAAACACTACAAAATTTTTTATTTTTAATTATTTTAACGTTATCATTTGAACAATGAGTGGAAGATAATCGCTGCAGGTCATTTCTTTGGACATTGGTAAAGACAGACTCTTCTTTAAGGTGTAAAAACTGGTAATTAATCCAGATTAATTAGAATAAGCAAGAGTTATTACAGATTGAACATTGGTGATTGAGTTCGAGGATCATAAATCTACGCGAAGACCTATTCGGCCTGGGGTTCCGTAGGACTCTCTTCTCGCCCCAGAATTGTTCAACCTGTTGACATTCCAAAGCCACCAGACACCGAACTGGCGATCTATCCTGACGACGCCGCCATATATTCTTCATTGAAGGATTAGCGAATGTTGACCAGGCGAAAGCAACCACCAAATGCAGGCTTCACGTAATTAATGTACATACGAAATCAGTGTATTTATAGTAGCACGATGCTATGTAAAGTCCAAAAGTACAAGAAAATTCTATATTTCCACATAAAATAAAATAAAGTTGCTGGCGATTTCCGATGTAAGCAACATTCAATTAAATCAACCAAAACTGAATGTTATTATTATCATCATAATTCAACCATTTTCTTCTGAATAAAGAATTCGTATGAAAAATTCCCCGCAGATGAAAAAGAATAAAATCAATTCTATCCATATTTCCTCCTTGGCTTTCTTTGTTATGGCGATAATGCGTGTAGCTCGTAGGTCATCCGCACCACATTCGAACTATTCTCCTCATTCTTCGTCTGCCCTCTCCATTCCCTTTATTATAGCCACGGCTTACTGCGACCCGCTTCTTTTATTATTGCGTTGGGCAGGTCAGAGATGAAGATTGATTATTGCAGCGTGTTTCGAAGGACGGTTGATGATGGCAGCGTTTTTGTCGTTGTTGGAGATGGAACGACGCGAATCGCGCTATGGGTTGCAGAAAAACGCCGATGAAGCGCTGGTGAGAGGTAAAGGGTGTGCGGAGAGTCGAACAGACAGCTTTTGTGTCGCGGCTTTTGATTGTCGGATGGATGCCGTCGACAACGGGCTGTTTTTATTATTTATCGTAATAGAAGTGCTACGCTTTACGGGGTTGATAACTTATTCCTGGCGGTATATTACGACATGGGGTAAAAACTATTACGACACTTTTTTGTACGGTACTCACAAAATACCGCTTATGTATTTTTCTTTATTCTAAGCTATAGCGGAGCACTTTTCTATAATGGAAAAATTATTTTGCCCATTTGATTACAAGCCGGTCTTTTTTTTGAACACTAGATTTAGTTATATTTTGTTGATATAACAATTTCGTCTTACAATGTGTGGGGAAGATAATGCCATCGCTGGATCAAGAAGAGCTTTTCTGTTACATCCTGGAAAAAGCAGGTCATTCCATTTAAATAAATTGAAGCAAAATGATAACAATTTCAATGGGGATCTTGTGGAATCTACACCGGAGAGCAACAGAATTACATTGAAATTGTGATGCATTTTCTGTTAAAAGCTTATATTTGCATTACTAGGCGCTTAATCATTCGTTTTCCGATATACTTTATCTGCGATACGCATTATCTGTCACGTATTGTCATTGTTGTTACGAGCTTATGAATTTCATTCGCCCTACTATTTCCATCTCCGTGTCTGCGTGTCGCTATTTAACGTTGATTTCTCTGTGTAAAATATGTCGGTTGTACGATGGAGTGTTTGCAGGGTTTATTTAATATTAAATCCTCTCGCTGTGTCAAGAATTATAGCGTTGTTAGAAGATGATAGAAGACAAAGTTAAAATGCAAGAATTATTGGTGCTGTACAAAAGATGCACCAGCATCATAAGAAGACTGGCCTGATAACCAGAAGACCGGGATCTGAACCAATAAGTGTCACCATTCAAGGGAATTTTTTGGTGTCCACAAGTTTGCGGAATAGAACAGCTTATACAGTTTGGCTGTGAAATCAACCCCAGGAAGCTAGAGATGTTAACATTAGAAAGGCTAAAGGAAGACTTCGTGCTGCGGGATTGTCTTGCAGAAAGATGGCAGATCCACCATGGGAACCCCGACATCGAATTGCCAGATTGGGTTTTGTCCAAAATTATCTGGCATGGAATTAATGAGGACTAGAGTAGAGTACTGTGTTCAGATCAGTCACTCGATTAGATGAACGTCGGCGAGTATGGAGAAGACGTGGAGAAAGATACGCTACTGTTTATATTCACGAGAGATTCCGGCCAGTCTTCAATTTTGATATGAATCTCATCATATCATGTTTAGGATGAGTTCAGATGACGTATTCGAAGGCATGCACCAGAGCTGCTATTGTAGGAGTGGAATAACACCGAACAAAATGTGTTCCTTAACTTAATTGAAAGTATGCCTCGTCGACTTTTAGAACTCACTAACGCAAGAGGAGGGAATGTACGTAATTGGTGATAAACTTTTTTCATTGCTTCACCTTCATATTGGTCGCCGTAACAAGAAGCAAGAACAAGAAGCAAAGCAATAATATTTCCAAAATAAATCATAAAAATCAAAAGAATATGTTTTCTAATTCGGTATTAAACAATAGGCTACAATGAAAAGAAACCATCGACCTAAAATTCTGACCCAACCATCACAGATGATATCAGCAAGAAAAAGAAATATTCTTTTGATGGCGATTTGTTTCTTCAGCCAATGGCGATTCAATTAAAATATCCAATTAATAATCATAAAATCAATCCAACAAAGAACCATTGAAAAGGTCATCTCTCGCAACGTTGAAATCCAACAGTCATCCAACGATAATTGAAATGAAATTCACTCCCTATTAAATTAACGATCGCCACACTGACCAGGCCTTAATGCCTTCTGAGCTGTCCGGATCGAGTCAGTGGTATAAGAAGGATGAGAATCCTTTTAACCTTCGCTATCATTTAGCCCACGTTTACTTATAAGCACATACGAGCAATTACATTATAAAACAAAGGCTCTGAAACGAGTTTGGGGATGCCCTGTGGATCCCGAGGGTCAACAGCGAAAGAGAATTCGTCCCCATTGTCTGACAGTAGTAGTAAAGCGTTATGCGAACAACGTTTAGAGTTTTAATGGAAATTAATTTTGAAGATTAGCAGACTTGGATTCAGTGTTAGGTTATCATTTTATATAAAATAAATACGGATGTTTTAGAAATAGATGTACGTATGTGAAAGGAATACTTCAGACATAATACAGGAGTTTTAGGAATTTTACTTGCCTTTGTATTTACGTATACTGCAGAAATAGTTAGTAAAGTTGTTTTCGGGATCGTTTCTTTGTTATTAGCTCATTTGTGAAAATTGTTTTATCAAATTTACGGTGACTTTATTTTATTCTAGTTCCATATTTGTTTCCTTTCGTTACAATTTATTCATTTCTTGAATAAAACAAAAAAATTTTTTTAGTGTGATGACGGCCCAACGGCATGTATAGGCTTTTAAAGCTTGTGAGCTTTTTAGGGTGTAAAGTGTTCCATATCTTTGCTATTTTCACCCCCTCATTGTAAAGTGTGAAACGCAGTTAATTGCACCCGAACTGTGAATGATGATTCGAGGTGTACCGGATCCATTGAGAAAAATTGATCAGCGCCTAACGCTGCTCAGTCAAGCGCAGGCCCTCTTACTACTGGACCGCTGAATAGTTGTTGCTCATTGTTAATATTAAAGGGCTCTTTCCAAAAGCGTTAATGATCGCTCACTTTTCGTGCTTCTATTTTCAATTACAGCGAAATGAGATGTGGTGAATAGCGTGTTCATTTTATTTATATATTGTTAAGAAAGTGTTATGGATAGTTTAGGTGAGAATGGATCATGTGTAATCAATGTAAAGCTGTTCTTTAAATTCCATCTTTACAACATACGAAGGGAGATTTCTATATTGTTTATCTAACCATGAAGAAAGTAAGTAATAATGATAGTAAGTTACGGTTTTTATGTTATCCGAAATATATTAATTAATTCTTCTTCTACTTAAAATTATCGATAGTTCGCGGTAACAACTCGAACTGTCGGAACTTCACTGTATTCCGTTATCTTTCATATTTTTTGGAGAATCTCTCAACAGAAATATTAGCACGCTACCTCATACACATAAATCCTTCTTTTATTTGTAATTCTCTTAGCGCCTCTGACATGACCCATTTTTAGACGCTGTCATTTCTTTCTACCATCTATAGCTGTTTTTCTAGGTCATCGTTTTGCTGTCCTTCTTAGAGTCGCGTGCTTTTCGCCAGAGGCAATCGCGTGTTCTAAGCTTGCTTTCCCTTGCCTCTGATTCGGTTTCTTCTAAATTAACACGGTGTCTCTGTTAATGTAGGTAATGGATACGTTTTGCGGAGTTAGAACAATATCAATTAGAAAGGACGGAAGAGCAATTATTTCTCTCTTAGTGCTTGAGAAGTAGATTTCTGGTGCACTAGTACAAAATCTATACGGTTTGAAGGGTGGTGTGGATTTACGTTCTGTTTCTATATGAAACCATAGTCTCTTGAGGAACGGATCAATGTTATTTTGATACACTGTGCTATATTATTATACTAACTAACCAAAGAATAATGTTAAAATAGCTACTTCGTGGCATTCATGGTTCATTTGCGGCGAACGCAATGCTAGGAGAGGTACCCAGTGTCATCAGCGTGGTTCCGAGAGTATTTTAACTCTTGTATCGCCAATGCCTTTAGTGCCGTTTAGAAGCCATCATTTTTTCTTGCATAGTTCAAAGCAATTATTAGGATCTCGCCATACGAATGTATAAAAGCGGCTCTAGATTGTTCCATACAATTGGAACACGCTGTACGATACTATGTCTCTATATCGACTAAAAAATTCAATTCCTTAACGAGTTAAAAATATTCAACAAGATCCATTGTACAATGTTATATGCAACGTGGAAGGAAGATGTATTCAACATTTTAAATTAATTCAGTAAATTGTATAAAATCAATTGCTTCTTAAATAAGTGAAGATTAAAGATGCAACCTTGTACATTTATCTTTAATCAAAAAAGAATAATACACGTTGAAAACGCTCCCAAACTCCCCCCAAGACTCGACTAACGCCAAAGACTGCGTTAACAATTTCGCCACCAACTACCACAAAACTTGCCGATTCCTAAGGGCGAAGTTAATGCTTCGGAACGATTTTGCAAGTGGCTATAAAGATTAATCTAACGAAGCGTACACTAGAATGTTGGTAAGTATACAATTTAGACAATATTCGAGGTAAGTAGCGCCCGAGATGAAGGTATTTTATGGAACAATAACTGAGAGAGAGTACCTAGCGATGCAATAACTGCCGCAGGAAAGTGTTCTAAAATGCAACATTACGCTTAGTTAGTTTAAGGTTTCTCTTTGTAATAATTTCAATAAAAATAGAAGAAATAGAAATCGCTTATGTGACGTGGTAGTATTTAAAAGTGAGTGTATTAATGAATTTTGTAATGATTTTAGATGATATTTTTTTCCGCAGATTCGGGCGCAGATTTAAATTTAGTTTTCGACTAACAGAAAGAAAAGAAACCCTACAGCTACGACGTCTAATTTGTAACTCTTTCGTTGAACTTATGCCACGTGTAGTTAAAATGTCACAGTAAAATTTGCGTCTCAAAATACCATCGCTTGCTAGTTACTTTTAACATTAAAAGAACAACCCCGATATCTGCAAGAAGCACACTTCCTACTGCTATACTCTATCGCTAGCGTATTTATAACTTCATAAATTATCTACGTGCGACGAACCTCGTAGGCTGGTGAAAACGGGCTTTGACCCAGAGCGTACGTTGAAGTACATCTATACACGATAGGGCGTTTTGCACGTTATATAAATCGGCCAATATACACAGAATATATCGGGCGTCGCTTCCAGTTTACGATATATTTCAAACCAGCTAATGCGGTTATGATAACCACGCCGACCTGATCCTATGGGTTTAACTGCGGGATAATTGACATAAGCAAATGTTGAAATAAATGATGCAAAGAGATTAGCGGCATTTCGCAGTAACCAACGTGATAGAACATTGAATTGGCGAAATGCAAAGATTGCCATTAATCTATCGCCGACTCATTTGTTTTTCCTTTTATTGAGATCAATGTGTGTGGTTAGCATATTAAGTGCTAACGAATGAACTCAGGGAAATACAAGATTTAAATTTGGGGGAAGCGCTCCTTTTTGCAGTATTGGTATTTACCGCACGTGAGCGCTTTCGCCGTGCAGCTCTTTTTGGTTATTGCCTTTTGCGCCACCTCTTCTACTTAAGCCGCTTAAGAATTGCTTAGGAGTGGATTGAGGAAGTGTACCAGCTTTCTAGACGACAGCCGCGTGTATCTTAGCTCTAGAAGGCGCCGAGACCTGGCTCGTTGTTCTTGAAGGAGGGTAATATAAGCCGAGAGGTAAGCAGAGATATGGGTGCTGATGACGCCGGGTAGGCAGAAACATGTCCGTTGGTTAGCGTTCTCTCTTCTTCATTCTCTCTTCTCACATACCATAAATAGATGTATTATAAATGGATATTTTTGTCATAGTCGGTCGTAATGTTTTGTAAAATTTTAAATTGTCTGGTTAATAACTGTTTTGCGATCTTTTAGTTATTCTGAATTTGTGGAATCTTTTGTTCATACCTTCTTCCATCTTCATTGTCGAGATTTCCAATAATAAAAAAAGTTAAATGCGCTTCTTTTCCTTCGAGTTGGTAATTCAAGGTTTTTGATGTATTGGCGAATGGTTTCTTCTTCTTGAGATTTTAACGTTTCCATTTGAATAATTTCCGGTGAGGGGTAAAAAATTTTTCTTACATTTTTGTTTGTTTTCCATATTTCTAATAATATCGAATAATCTTTTTGGATGATGAGTTCGTATTGGTTTTCCGTGTTGTAGGCTACTTCTAATTTTAAGGGTAGTAATCCTACTTGATCTTGAACTTTTAACTTTAACTTAGTTTGAAAGAATTTATGTGATACTTGAATATTCTGTTGTGTTTATTTTTGACTTCAACGGTATTGTCGAAAATTTGGGTGATAGTGTATGGCCCTTTATATCTTTGTTTTGTTTTTTAAACATAATATTTTGAGGGTTTTACGTAAAATTCTTGTCCAGTTTTTAATTCTTTGTCATCGCGTTTTTCGTTTTTCTTCTCGATTGTGATTTCTTTCTCTTGGTGCAGTTTCCTTGCTATGGTGTTATATAAATTTCTTGTCCGCTCTTTGTGTTGTTGGATATATTCTTGAAAGTAAATATTATCGCAGTATAAATCTAATGGTTCTCTAGTGTTTATGTGTGCACATAATAATTCGAATGGGCTTACTCTTGTTGCTGAGTGTATAGAAGAGTTGTACGCTGAAAGTGCTAACTTCATTAGTTACTTCATGTCTTGACTAACTTTCTGGTTTCTCAAAATTCTTACATGTTCTAATAATGTCGTATCCAGTATTTTTTTTTTTTGGGTTATCGTTTCTAGGCATTTTTTGATGTTATTTACTGCATATGATATACACAAACTGTCTAAAATATATAAAAAAATCCATAAAATATATTCATGGGACATGTAAAGGATGTCGTACAATTACCTATCTTTTTTGAAAATTGACATCTTTTGGATATCCATTCGATGACGATGAATATACGACATATGACACGCTGTAGTATGAGGAAACTCGAAAATAACCACTCACAGATCGAGACGAATCAATTTAAATCCACGAAAGCTTATTTCTTCGTTAACTACTTATAACAAAGAAAAACAAAAAGGACTAACCCTCCGCTTCGTATAAAAGTGCTTGATTTTCTCAGAAATTTAATTGGTTTACACGATTTCCCCCTAATCTCGCTTTGGAGTTCGTTTTTTGAGATAACACTCCCGAAATTAATTAAAAAGGAGAAGGATGGATAGAAAAAAGGCACTAGTTATCATCATCGATAACAAAATTCGATTGTATAATTTATTCGCAAGACTTCGATAAGAGAGAAGGAGAAGGCATGTTAGAAAGGGATGGCACACAAGCGGAATACGGAAAACTCTTTGATATTCATTAAAAGTTGAAATAAAATCCGTTTCGAGAGTTTAAGAACGTTTCAAATTTCGTACTCTTGAAATGGTCGGAAAAAGGATCGTGTGCGAAAGCCGGGTATTACAATCGTCAAAAATCAAATATTTTTCCAGTCGACAGCCATTCATTTGCTGATTATTTTATTTATTTAGTGTGGTTATATTGATTTACAATCTTGGCCAATGAAATTAAGCACCTGCAAATTTTCCAAAATACTTGTTGTTTTAGTGCAAACAACTCCAAGAACCAAAATCAGTTATTTAAACGATATTTAGTAATGCTTGCGTTTCAGTTGCGTACGGACTGTTAAACTAGGCACTAACAAAGAATAAGTGTTTTTCCATAAATATTGCTATTGAACAACTGTAAATTGGAAAGTGACGTTGTGGTCAGACAGAGACACCTAATTACTGCTTTAAAACTGAACGCTATCATTATGATAATGCTAATTGTAAAGGATAAACAATGCTTTTGATAAATGGAGTACATAGATGGTTCTTTGTTCAGCATTTTGGTAACTCTGGAAGTATCTTTGTACGTGGTAGAGGAATTCCATAAGAATTTCGTCGATCCTACAAGGAGTTAAAGAAATGTTCACATATCACGGCTGCATGAATAGCTAAATGGATATAGAAGTTCTAAATGCGATATTAAGGTCATCGTATGCAAAACTCCTTTTCCAAAAAGATAACGCCCTCTGTTACATACCTCCATCTTTTGGATTGGCCCGTCCATTCTGCACGACCAATTAAATAAAGCATCTGTGGCGTGAAAACTCAACCAAAGGTTCATAAACATTGCTAGAAGCCGAAATAAAAGAAATCTGCGAAAATATTGCCACTGGCATATTGCGAAAAATTTATGGTGCCAATTTCAGAGGACGTCGTACACGATATTAATTCATATTTTAAGTTTTGCATAGTTTAAGGTAGTCCGTTTTATTGAAAAAGGCTGTGTATGTACGTATCTAACGTATATATTCGATTTTTGTAAGAAGGCATTATTCTAAACACGAAATTATACAGTTTGTGTCTAGTGTTAACAAGTTTCAACATATTCCATCTAACTTAAAACAAAGATCTTTAAGTTTTATTGCAATTTGACGTATAAAAAAAAATTATTTAATTACATGACCTAAAAAATTGATGATTTACGAATCTCACCAAGTCTCTCATTGTAATACTTTAGTTTCGCGCACGACATACAGACTCGTCTTACTGTTGCTCGTGCGGCGTCTTCGTATTAAAACATGGAGATTGATCGCGGAAACGGGCACTTGATGAATTACCTCGTATATAGGATCTTCATCCTGGAAATATTTCTGTTGGAAGATGGAGTTTTAATTAAATCGAGGCGAAGCAATTAAGAAAATAATGAACCGTAGAAAAATCCGCTGAAAGCAATTCGAGTGATCTTCGGTGAAAAACATTTATTCCAATTAGTTCTGGAGCTTGTTTATCTCATTAAGTTTAACGCGGCTGGAGTATCGACGATTTAATTTTTGTTTACTTGTTTATTTATTCTTTGGAGGCGGTGGTTTTTATATATAAAGGTGCCATTATAGATGCAATTATTTGGAATAATAGTACTTTGGTCTCTTCGAGACGAGACTAGGAATGGTCTCGATCTCAGAAAGTCTCACATGGGAAAAGCTTCGGCTTCGATCATATGATTTTGGTCTCGTCTCAGGATTAATCTTTGAATATATTCCAGCAAAATGATGCATGAATTGAAATCTCGAAACGCATTCAATGTATTCGTATGAAATAGTTTTTTCCTCTTTCTGCAATTTTATTTGGTCTTATATTTGTCACGAAGGTGGCTTGATTACTTGAATCCTGAGCATTGCTGGGTAGAGACGATTTCGCGTACTGGACAAGATAGAATGTTGGTACCCGTGTTTATACAAATTATCTTAAGGAGGCTCCTGTACCGTTTAATTTATTTTTTGACGCCAAAGAATATCGGTTTTACGCTCTAGCACGAATAAAATAATCATAAAAATAAATACGGGAAACGCTTAAAAATGTATATAATTGCATTATACAGGAGGAACCGTAAACGCTTGCATTCAATTAACCGTAAACGCTTGCATTGTATTACATAATTTTGTAATCGAAAGAGATGGATATAGCGACGTAGGTACAATGTGTATCACAGGTTTGGCAGATTTAATACAAGACAGACTCGTAAGAGGAGGATCGACAGCAAACATCAGAAGCGTATTTTGCAAATATTTCCTTTCTAACGTTGGAAGTGTATCATGGCACATGTCAAAAATATAAACTTAAAATAAATGCAGTATCTATGTTTGAATAATATTGTCCGTCTAGAAAGTATCCGGAATTCATTATTTTTCTTAATTTTAATATATTTCTTTTTTGTTACATCCTAAGACAAAAGTAATGCATCAAGTAGGTTGTGCCGACTGTAGGCCATGGGAAAAATCATATAACAACACCAGCTGTCAAGTATTGTTGATTATCAACAGGCTTAATATTTGTGAAATAATGTCGCAAGTAGAAAGAAGAAAGTTGGTGGAATATTTGTATAGATAAGGTGTTCAAAACGTTAAAAAATTAGTGCAATTGACTGAACGCGGAAAAAGTGCAGTATATGAGACAATAAAGAGGCTAAAAAAATGGGGGAGATATGAGCCATGGACCAGTTTCTGGAAGACCGCGTAAGATTAGCGGAAACAATGTAAACGTTTTAGTGACTTTAGGACGACGAAACCCGCGCCTAGGGTTTCGAAAACTGGACAGATTTGGAAATCAACGTCAAATAAGAGTGTGTCCAGAAACTGTCCGCATTTCACTGATAAGGCAAGGTTACTTATCAAGGAACCCAAAAAAATCCCTGCAATGACACCTCTACAAAAGCAACGAAGAATAGATTTTTGCCAACGATTTCGAGACGATAATTTTAGTGATGTTTTTATATCTGACGAAAGTTGTTTTCAGCTTGGTGCAAATCATTTAAAAATCCTATCAAGAGAAAATGTTACCGTTCAAATTTCCAAATTTCCCACAAAAATAATGTTTTTTTTCAATTTTCAACAGGATAATGCAAGATGCCATACTTCTGCCTACACTAAAGCTTGGATGCTAGAACAAAACTTGGCAACAATTCCATGGCCAGTAGCTTCCCCAGGACTTAGTCCCATCGAAAACATATGGGGACTAATGAAAATTGAAGTAGAATGGGCAGCACCACGAAAAAAAGAAGATTCGATTCGGTCTGTTTTACAAGCCTGGACCACTATCACCGAAAAGTATAGCGTTGACCTTGTTTCGGGATTGCCTAAACGTTTAGTTAAGTGTTCACAGTTAAATGGAGATTGTATTAGTAAATGAGATGAATTATTTGTCGTGATTTTATTATTCAAGTAATAAAAATATATAATGCAAAATGCAATTATCAAGAGCACTAAATCCTAGCTGTACTTTTACGCTAGGCATTTTTCGAGAGATTTATATCATTCTAGATATCAGAAAATTTGTCCCACAACACCGATCTGGCTTCTACGAGAGAGACCAATTTCTTTGCATCAATGTCTTCCATTATTTAATAAGAAATAACTAATAAATAATACATAACCAAACTATTTAAAACCGACTAATGTGGGGCAGTGTGGATTGCAGTAGCAGTAGACGATAGCTACACGGCATTTTACCGTCAACGTGTAATGTGAAAAGGGCCACACTTCCCTTGATTCCACAAAAAAAAATGTCACCGTTCGATTTTTTGCCGTCCGGTCAAAACCGCGTAGTGTAAAGGAGCCTTATCCGCACGGTAAAAAACCGGATGTGTGCACCGAGCCTAACCGAACCTGTTCGCGTTTTCGGCGGATATTTTAGCCGCGACAGCCGTCGCACATGGCTATCGATTTTCCCCGGCGGCTTTAGCCCTACTTCCCTTCCGCGTACCTAGAGAGAATGTAATAGTGGGCCATGGAACATGTTGACGTTGTTCCGAGAGCACGGTATTGCTTGTAGTAGGTTTGCTTTTTTGTCGAGGGAAGTACCTTGTATATAATGCCCACGCATCAGAGAATCTACAATATATTCGCTGTTGTCTGATGGTGAGCATAATAGTAACCCTAACGGAAAAAAAGCGTGGGAAAGGCCTATTCTGTCGAATGTAAAAAAAGTTCTTTGTGTTGTACTTGTAGTAGCTTATACACCATAAAACGTTAGATATTTGAATAAAAACATCAATTAAAGGATATTCATTACGAAGATTAGAAATAAAAATACTTAATATGATTTCATACGTTTACTTTTAATAGCTTTTGAGGAACTTAATTTTCAACATCCACTTTTAAGGGCGTCAAAACAACATTAAAGTTCTTTTTGCTAAAGTTTCAATTTCAGCCCTGCTCCACGTTTCGAATAAAATCGAATTTTACCTCCGCAACTCTAAAACTACATTTACCTTTTAAACATTGTTCAGACATTTAAGTTTTATACATTATTCAAGGTGTGCAAGTCGTAAATATTTCACGCCGCTGTTTATACTGCGAGGAATTGTACCTGCAACTTCCTAAAAGGCAGATTTGCACGTATGTAGGTACATACATACATGTTCTGCATCTGCCCTTGTTTCCGCTACAATTCGATACAATGTTGCTGCAGTTGTCGTTATATTTAAATTTCTCATATTCGGTTATACATAGAAGGGAAAATGAAATGGAATTCTGTTGGAAATATAATGCGGATTTATAACGTTGTTGGACGAAATAATATGCGACAGCACCTGCGCCCTTAATTTATGTTCAAGCTGATTATTTTGTACACATATACAGGGACAATTGTTTCGCGTATAACATATGGTTTACTGTACATCGACATCGCTCTAGTTTCAGGGCTTAGGTAGAAAATTAACCGTTGAAACGATTGCGTGGAAGCAAAACTCTCCATCTCTTTTAGTTTGGGAGTTATAACTTTTCAAAGTTGAAAAAGAGAATTTTCATTTTTCAATTCCAAGATGTCGTAGCTTCGGAACGGTTAGAGCTAGAGAGTTGAACTTTTAGCTATAAAGTACTCGTCGAGATCCTTCGAATAGACGCAAATGTAAGGTCCTGGCTCGTTCGGATGCCGAGATATAGGAGAATCGTGAAAATTTGAACGCAAAGTGATTTTTTGAAGGACCTAAAAAATTTTTTTTTTTTTATAAAATTTAACTAACATTTATAGTAAATGTTCAAAGCAACATCATCCAATTTCAATTCAAATGTTTATTTGTCGTTTGATCGTGTTACAAATATTTTGAGTTGCTAGGCGTGGAAAAATAAAATAAACAAAAGGAGTTAAATCAGTTAAACACCACAGTTACCAAAATATTCATGCAAGAAGTTCATTGTTTGTAGCTGCGGTATTCCCTTGGTGGAAGTATCCATCCCTTATTTCGTCATCATGCAACTGCTTTATAAACAGTTAGAATAAGTTCTTCCTTTCTGTGTTTATCGTTTCATGAAAGAATACTGCGCCAATAATTCTTCTCTGTGTAGCTGCTATGCAGACACCAATTTTTTCAGAATTTTTTGTTTGTTTTGTTTTGTTGCTTTTAGCATTAAGGAAGCAAGCCTTGTCTGAGAAGGAAGATTTGTCAAGGATATTGTCATCATTCATGTAATTTTCAAAACAATTACAACATTACGCTTTCACTACGTGATGAGTATTACTTTAAAAATTTATCGAATCTCATAACAAAAGAAAAATCGTGCATTGAATAATATCAATTCACAACGGCACAATCTACAGAGCCCACCTTGCGTATCAGACACGCGATATCTTTAATAGAACAAAATAAAAAAAAAACTATTACTTCGATTGCATTAAACATTTGGGAAAGCGCTCGTCGAGATCTTTAAAATCAGAGCCTCCTATCGAACAACAAATAGTCGAGCTAAAATCATTTAAAGATCTGTTAAGTTAGAAAACTACCGGAAACAAAGTATACTTTGAATCGCATTTGTTTTATGCAAGTTTAGCGTTTTATTATATCCCATCACGCAATCTTCTGTTTTATTGACGACAATTTGTAGTTTTACGACTGATTCTGCTTCTCGCATCGAAGGCCGTATTCTCGGCTTAATATGGCAATAATTCGTCGACGTCGAATTCAATTTATGAATTTTTGCTCTGTGTGATTTAGCAATTTTATACGGTTTATAACCATTTTAGTGCAATTGGAAGTTGCTTATTTTCGATAGCGTATTTTAACGGTTTGTTTTCCTTCTTTGTCGTATTATTGAGCTATTATATGGACGTGTTGTTCTCAGAAAATAAGTATGAATCCATGCCGCTAAAATATTGATAGTCATATAAACATATCAATCAGTGATCGGATTGAAAATTGGCCGATTTATAGGAGTCGTCGACTGTTGCAAAATGCAAAATCGCAAAGTGCAAAATTGCAAAATGCAAAATTGCAAAATGTAAAATTGCAAAATGCAAAATTGCAAAATGCAAAATTGTAAAATGTAAAATTGCAAAATGCAGCTTTCCGTTTCGGCAGAACCCCATGTTGACGATTTTCAGATTTTTCTAGTTTACACCATTATTATGAATAAAAACATATTTTATCACCAAATGCCGTTTCCATAAGCCTATAAAGCTGGGTCGGATGAGACCCCTTACAACTACCCCTACCTGATCCTCGTTCTTGTTTACTCAAAATAAATGAAAAGTAACCTTATGAAAAATTTAAAAAGGAAACATACAATGTTGTTTGTGACAAGCCTCTATCTTTCAGTTGAGATTCAGTTATATTCGCGTTAATTATAGATCCGAAGTTTACAGTTTCTTTAAGTGCTAACAAAAGTGAAAAAAAAAATATTATGATTAAAGAAAATATTTATGAGTGAAAGGAAGGTTTAGATTCAGCCTTTAGCGCAGGAATACCTTCTTTGGCTACAATTTACTGATGATGGTATGAAAATTTTGAACGCAAAAGAAATTCTGTTCAGCATCAAAACGGAGGCGGACGTTTTCATACGGCCCTCATCGAAGAAAATATTGCTTCTGTTAGGAAAATAATTGAAGAGGATAATGGAGTATGTTGTAATATAGCATCAACTCAAGATGACTCAACCGTTAAGTCAATCATATGCAATAAAAAATTGTCAATCGTTTTGTGCCGCGTCAGATTTCAAAAGACTTTCAAAAAGCAAATCGTGCCAGAACTTGCCACGAAACAGTATTTCTTTAGAAACTAAACCACATCGCTTAATATGATAGGTTTCTGCCTAGACTTGCTAACTTCGTAATTTCCTAAAACTTAAACTTTTAATCTTTCTAATTACTTATTTTCCGTTTAGTTAGTGGTATGAGGATCGTATAATTTTTTTTTATATTTAAAAAAATTTCACGAATGAGAAGATCGATCTCATTGCTCTTTTGACTTCCTTGTCTATCTCTCCGGCTTTTACCTGTCGTTGGTGTGTATTATCCATGGTTTCTACATCCTTATCGATCCTGAGAGCTGACATATTCGACTATTTGTCTATTTATTTAGAAGAGCTGTTTCATGCTTTTTTAGAGTGATTGTAAGCGACTTGATGTAGGCGTTATGAATCATTGGTAGTTGAAATTTGGATATTATTTTAAAGCCTGTGGAATACAGGATTTATTATCTCATTGGGAAGAGACAGTATCCCTTAACTCTAACCAAATATTTGAGTACGACCCGGACTGCCACCTTGTTACACGTCAACCTTATACCTTGCAGCCATTTAATATTTTTAAAATTATAATTCTCTGTTGATACTCTGTTGAACTGGTTAGCATCCCCATTTATGTACTACACCAAGCGAATCTCTCGTGTGGCACAAATATTACTCGTCCAGGGTCCCGGCCTCGTCTTACACATTTCCCAAAAAGTATATTTACTTTAAATGAAAACATTTCAATGTGTTTTGAAACACGTAAGAACTAATTATTACTTTTCAATGATTCCCATTATACCGGTCAATATAACCTCTAATGTCTAATAGCAGAGCACTTTCGTAACACACACGTAACGAATACTTTGTTAAAGTTTTCTTCTTCTTTTCTTCGGAACAATCTACGCTAACTAGATGTTCTTTTCTTTGAGCGAGGTTTCAGATACGTATACGTAGTAAGAACTCTAAACGACATCGAAACATGCGCTAATAAAACTAAAACAAACTCGTTTCATCCCAAGAAATATAATAGCAGGCTGTTATAACTTCAAAACTAAGGTTTTCTTAGCGCAGAGCTTTGAATTGGAGAAAGATGTATAGCGTTGTCTCTTTGCGGGAAAACACTTTGAAGTGGAGCTTAGGATTTTAGCTCGGTAGGGAGTAGAGACCTTATATGGCTTTGTAGACATTTTCCAACAAGGAAAGGAATGACAAAAGCTCTTTTCCCTCCTCCACTTCTAGAGTTTGTTCGCGAGTAGAATAGATAATATAGTTATAGAGCTGAGTTCCCTCTATGCACTATTATATTTCTATCCTCGGCGAGAAGGATTTCTAGGCGTTCGTTGTGGGGTTTATTATATTAACGTCATTAAATAATACGTGTTTAAAACTGTGTTCTCTTTTAAGTGTACAAGAGCTAAGCTTTTATTATAGCTGTCTGTTGACTTTTAAATTAGTTTGACTTTACTATCTTTACCAAATGAAATAGTAACTTCTTCTTTGTAACTAAAAAGTTTATTTAGTCAATTTGAAAGTACAAACGAGGAGACTTGAGGAAGATGCTTGAAGATTTCTCAAAATCGTTGTCGAATTCGGCAATATGCTAACGCTATAAAAATATGCTGGATGTTTTCTTTGATTGGAATACCAACTTTGATAAATTTTGTGCGTTTGTTTAAAACTATAAATAAGGAATTATAGTTATAAGAAAAAAGCTCCTCAGTAGATCAATCCAGAGTTATATCCGCCGGACCTGCCTTTTTGAATAGAGATTTTTGAAATCGGTTTTTCCTTATCGTGTGATTTGGACATGGATATTTCGTGAATCGAGATTGCTGATCTAAAAGTACGCCTAAAATTCTTAGATCGTCGTATAGCAGCCAGTTGTAATTTTTGCAGTCTATGTCTGCAAGAAACAATTGAAGATGTTCCTAGTTATCTTTTAATTGGGTTGAATGGCCAACAAACAAAGACAACAAATGGTCCTTTCCGTTCAAAATTACGTCACGATTACGATATTAGTAAAACTTAGTTCTTGGAGAAAGCAGGTGTCTTTGTTTTAATCTAAATTCCAGTATTTTGGAGGGAGGCACTAGCTAGGGTTTCGTTATTTTCCTCATCATTATTAACACTTTGTAACACGTCATGTCACAGGTACAAGGATATCAACACTATGAGGTTATTTCTGATTCAAAATTTTCACACACAATAAGGTATAAAGTTCTTGCATTACGATGTTTAATATCGCAAAGTCGAAAAGTAGCAATCATCTATATGGTTCTTGAGCTCTGCCCACACCATCAACCTTCCACAAGATAGAGTTTTAATACGATAAATAATGATACACAAAAGTACCAGTAACCTCCGCACCATTCAAGTTTAATCAATTAATCCTGGACGGCCGTTTCGAGGATACGAATGATCCACATTCTTAACCAGTGACCGAATGATGAGAGAAACCTCTGCTTGTTCTAAACCTACTTTCGAGAAAAATATTATTTACAAGTATCTACTTTTACCGCCTACGTGCCTTAAAACTAAGATAATAGAGTTTTGCTTGTTCTTTTAGTCCACATCTAGTGCCCAAGAGTTGTCTCGATCTTCAAGTTTTGCTTTGAAATATACAAAATTATGCTTGGGGCAGGTGATAGGTTATTTAAAATGAAACCGGGGGTACGGTCATAAACAATGGAAGGTGGTATGAGGGGTTATGAGTGATGACAATTTTAAACTTTAGTAAATATGCTGGCCAGACTGCAAAGAAAATTACAAAGTTGGTGAAGATTCCACCCAAAATGGAAATTTTTGGCTTATTATTCTTATATTTTGAGCTTTCGATCATTTTCTCAGCTGCAATCCATAGATTTTCCCTTTTTAACGTATAACAATAATCAGTACGTCTGCTTGGATTTCATTTAAATTCAGCACGGATTGCTTTGCAATCTGACTACAAAGTTGCTCCCACTGAACAATTCTCCTATACTTAATTGTTTTATCCGTAACCGTGTTTGCATTTAATTGATTTTAAATTAGTTCCTACTACTATTTATTTATAATTCCCGGTACTTTGAGAGATGTATTCCACGTATATTAGGGGGGCACTGCCTAGATACGCGTTGAAATATTTACGTCAAGCTTAATAATTCAAATATCTGCGGGTGCTTACTTCTAGGAATATGATCTATGTATATTTAATAGAGTTCTCGTCACAGTCTACTTTAACCAATACGTATACATTATCACCTAGTTATTCGCCTACTGTAGTATACTTCTAAGGGCTTGAATATATTATAAGGCGACACAGAAAATGGGTAATTAAAGCAGGGAAAACTTTATTACACCAGATGATAGGTATAGATATAGGACCACTTAGTCGATGTGAAATATGCAAAAGGTATCAATTTTGGTTGGAGACACATACGTAAGGGAATGATCCTGTAACTTTACGATCTCCTAAATGTATTTTGGAACAGCTAATATTTGTTGAAAATGCCCATTAACACTTAACGAGTTGTTAATAGATGGAAAATATGGAGATAATATGCTGTGGACGTATTACTGAAATTATTCACTAATATGTTTTAAATTATTATTTATGCTTTCACTTTAAACCATTCTAACTAAAAAAACATTTTGCGGATTATTGGCCACGGCCGTTTAATTAATTTTCAAATAAATGATAAAGTGGTTGGTCGTGTTATAACGAGCTTCAGGTTTAGAAATGGTTCAGGACCGCATCGTTCAGTTACGCTTTGCGAGTAGTCGCCTCTTCGGTGAGCGTATTCACGGCTTTAAGTGCCTACCGAGCAGACGTGGAGGCCCGCCTCCATTATGGGCTAGTCTTTTGGAGTAATGGGAGCAACGATCAATTATTTGTTTGTCGAAATCTAGTTGACCTCTAAAAATTTAGATGCACAATAGTATGAAGATGGCGTTACACGTCAGAAATATTCTGATAATGTAATTGCGCCTGCATTGAAAAATACTTTTGAAAATTTCAACTATGATAGACGTTTAGTTGTTGTTTAACAGTCGCTTGTGTCGGTCGCTGCTTGTGTTTCTGAAAAAAAATATAAAAGATATCGAATTTGAAAGGCCTACGCCTACGCAAATTGAAGCCAAGAAAGACGCTGTTTACAAGGAGTTTGCACCATCACAGTGAAATTTTGGGCAGCTCAACTTAAACGTGGTCACCAGCGAGGTGGTCAATAACTGCAATCACTACGATAGCGAAATTCACCAAATGGTGCACATCGGTAAATTCATGAAGTTAAAGCACAGAATCGAAGCAGTGGCGAAGGATGAATCGGCTCCGAAAATGGCGAAAACTGCTCCGTGTGCCGGGAAAATGATGGCGCCTTTTTTTTGGGATAGTTATGGATTTGGGTTAATTGATTATCTTGAGAAAGGAGAGAAAATAACGGTGGCACACCAGGCAGCATTAACAAAGCTAAAGACAGAAATTGCGGGAAAGCGACTGCATTTTAAGAAAAAGAAAATTTTGTTCCACCAAGACGGCCATCTTGCCCTTCAGTGGTTGCCATGCCAGAAAATCACGAATTGAGATTCGAATTGACCACCCATTCTATTTGCCAGATCTTGTCCTCCTTGTTTCCTAGGCTTGTTTCGTTCGGAGAACGGAGACTTTAATCGAATCATTCGTAAACGGACTGTAGAAGAAGGTGCCAACTATTATTTTAACAGATTAAAAAAACGAGGCCATAGCCTTATATAGAGTTACAAGTTACGTCGAGAAATAAATCTGGATTTGACAAAAAATACAATAACTTAGATGAAAAGTATGTATAAAAGTATATAGCTCACTACGTCCTATATATTTGAAAGCACCCAATATAATCTGAATTTCAAACAGTAAAAGTGCGTTTAACATTAGGTTGAGTGGCGAGCACCGTGGCAATAGTTACTGAACTCTGACCTTCAACGTCATCAATCTCAGTTTCATTAATTCATCATGTGCGATCGAAATTCTCCCGCATCACCGTGAAACAATAAAATTTTACTAACATTCAGTAAATGAAAGTGAACCTTACTTTCACCGTTAAATAGGTTTTATAGTTATAATTTTCCTGAAATTATATTTTTAGGCATTCTTTTGTTTCTCTTTTCTTTTCGTATAATTCTCTAAGCTTTCTTCATCACTATTTCTATCATTTTGATACTAAAGCTTAATTTGCAGTAACAAGCCACCAATGTTAACGTTTATATGCTTCTTTTTGTTTTATTTTCGTTTCTGCGACTCATAAGCGAAGTAACTGCTAATTAACAGTTAAAAGGCGGCTTTCTATTCGTAACAAAGAAACAGGGTTAAAATAACATCCAAGCAAAATAAAAGAAAACACATAAAAGCTCCCGTTACACCATCACTGGAATCTAAATGAGTTATTTGACGCAAAGGCATGTGTTATACAAAACGTACTTTTTTCTAAAAGTCCGCCTTCGTACCTACATACGTGATGTGAATGGAGCGGATCTACAAGGACAAACGGGGAGACTCCATGTACAAAAATAGTGTCTATTCTGAATCTCATGTATAACACATACGTACCACATATGTATATGTATGTCGTCCATGCATATCGGTAATTGAAGTTTGATGTTGAAAAACGAATAGCGGATAAAGCGATGAATGAATCGGATCATTTTGCATTGAACGCCGACTAGGATCGGAAAGAGGAAAAACGGAAAGAAATGAAATAAAATCGAATCCTTTGTAAATGTTGAACGGTGTCGCGTAAAACAATATACTCTTTGATATCTTTAGCATTTCGATATAGCTATGGAATATAATTGCTTCTGCATTGAGTGCGATGGGGCGCAATATATCCTTTGAGATTCCTAAAAGTGGAACCCAATAACTTTGTTTTTGATAGAAAGTAGTACCTTGGGAAATGTTCCTCAACGATTGCAGCATGTAAGCATTCAATATAAGAGAATAGCTTTTTACGGTTGCGTGATTTTCGAAAATAAAATAAAAACATACTGTTGCAAAGCGTTGAAAATAAGAAGAAAGAATATGTTCAGAAAGCGGAAAAAAGGATCGGAAAATGTTTTTGGTAGAAGGAGGATGAAATTGAGAGAGTGAGGGATTTTCAATATGTTTTTAGTGAGACAGATGGAAAACATGTGAGGTTTGTCTGCATGAAAGCAATATGACAATGACATGTTTGTGGAAGAATTATAGGCCTTTAAAAGATAACATAAGATAATACTTGACATGTTACCCCAGTTAATTCCTATCTCCAGAAGTTTATAACGCCGCCTGTACATGTAGTTCCATTAGAAGAGGAATACAACGGAATTCGTGACTCCAAAAAAATTTAAGCGATTACAGGAGCTGGTCAAAAATAAATTTCACAAACTTTGATACAGCAGCAAAAGCGACGGAGGTAGTCGTAAGAGTCAGAAACTACGCGCAATGTGTAAATATAAACAAAAAAATCACTAAAAATGTTCTACATTTCGTGGCTGCTTCCAAAGATTTGCTTTTAAAGAATTGGTTTTGGCTGAAAATAGGAATTGCAAAACATTTAATTACTTACCGTTCATATTGAGTTCGGTGGCTGCTTTACTGCTGTCACCCACGGTTGTCCCATAGGAAATCGCAGACCCCGAACTTGTGCTCCTCCTCCCATTAATTTGACCAATAGTCGTTAATTCTCCATCAGACGGATGAAGAAAATGGTCGCCGTATCTCGGGTTATAAGTGGAAGTCCTATGCTGATGAATCGAATTCAATATTATATTGCTGGAAGTCCTCGATAGTGCCTTTCTTTGCCTAATAGCTTCTTTGTATATCCTGCAATACATGACCACCATAACGATACCCGGTATCCAGAAACTTATGGAACTGCTTATGATGGCGTAGTAGTTGTTTACGATGAACTCGCATTCATTGGGATTCGCTAATCGATGAGCTTTATGCTTCTCGGTGGTGTACCAACCCAGGAATATAGGTGTGAAGCTTATTAAAGCTGGAAGGATCCAAACATTGGCCAGCATAAAGCATACCATCTTGTTGGTCATCGTTATTGGATATTCTAACGGTCTTACTATGGCGTAGTATCTATCAACACTTATACAACATAGATGAAGTATCGAAGCTGTTGAGAAATAAACATCCAAAGAATTCCATACGTCACACATGAAATAGCCAAACAACCACTGTCCACTTAACTCCACACTAGCATTGAAGGTCATAGCGCACAGTGCTACCAGCATATCCGCCACAGCCAGGCTTACAACGTAGTAATTTGTAATCACTCTTAGTTTTCGATGCCTATGGACACTAATAATAACCAGAGCGTTGCCGAAAACGGCACATAGGATGATTAATCCAAAAATACATCCCTTGACTATCAATATAACATCGGTCCAATGCGAGTGTAGATTTTCGGTGTTGTTCGTTCTGTTATGAAGCAGAGTAGCATTACTCAGCGTCGGTATATGAGTGCTAGCTGTTAGTGTAGTGGAGAAAGATGCCATAGCATTAACTATCATCTTTTCTTTTCGTTGTGCCCGCCTGTTTTTCGACGATTTTGCCTTCTTTTCAACGGATCGACGGAATATAGATGAGATCTTGTGAATTCAGTCTTTTGTTATCCTTCCTAGCGTTGATAACGGTAAGTGATGCCGTTTCTGGAGGCCTTTCACTAACTGCGTTAAATGGTGACATTTTCTGTTTGGATTCAGGGTGGTTCGATACGAAGAAAATGTTGATGTTGTCATGATTGGGTGTGAATTTCGAGTTGATGGCCGACCTGAATCTGTAAAATAAATATAAATTATTATTATTATGAATATAGCCGAATTTTAAAATATTTCAATTGTTTAATTTTCTTAAATGCTAACATCGGGAGTAATCCCTTTTTATTCGTTACAAGAGGTAACCTTGTTTCAACAATTTTTGATCCGACGGAACTGAACAAAATGAAAATCTATAATTCTGTATATCAATAATTTCCATTCGCGAACTAAATGCTCTGTGGGCGAGAAACTTCAAACAGTCAGTATTTGGAATTCGTACCTCCGCGTATTGAGTTCCAGCCAAAAGAAAAGATAAAATCAAATGCTCGTGCATGTACGTCCTGCTGAATTCGAAGGAAATAACTTTTTTTCTCCGTACATAACTTTCAAAACCGATTATCCTGCTCCAGTTCTTTAGTTTCACGCAACGTTTCGTACATGCTCGATGTCGATATTTCTTTCCTTTGTGTGCATCGTTTCATTTTTCTAGATGTGTGCACGTATTGAGTTTTATGTGGCTGTAGTTCGCAACTGGGGTCCGCATATATGGGTGACATACGATCCTTTTGTTTTCGAGAAGGAAAATACGGCAGCTTCGTAACGCAAAGAAATTAATAACGGAGATAGATGTCGTGTTTTAACGAATGAAGTTTGTTTAACTTAGAAAATTAATCGACGCAGTCGAAAGAATTAATATGTTGCTAGAATTTGGGTCGGATGACACACAGTGGGGCATTTGATCAATTTAAGCGGCCAAAAATTGATTTTATGAAATTCAATCCTTAAATACCTGAATATACAGGGCAATTCAATAATATAAATAATATCATGGACAATATATTTTCAACTGCATGGCAACCTTGAATAGGCGGCTACAGCATGTTAGGCTTCCTCCAGATAAATTTTTCAAAGACAAGTTCAACTATACACAAAATCATAGATACGCGATGTACTAGTTGTTTACTGTAATAAAAAATCAATTTCATAATTTTCTAAAATAAGTTGGCTTAAAAGAAATAAACGAAGTTCACCTTCAACAGCAAGCTGGAATATGTTGAAGCTTCTTTCCTTTCCACAGCGCTTACGATAATCAAAATTGTGAAGTAATCTCGCCGAAGCTTAATTCGCCTTATTGAAATAGAATTGAGTAGAAAATCCGAAGTGGAAATATTAGATTCTTTGTAGGAAGCCCACGAAATGCACGTATTACTTTCGTTTCAGCGGCCAGCAGCTGCAGATGGAGGAATAACAACTCCATTGTATTCCGGAGGAGCGTACAGAAATACAATGACGGATCGAACATAGAATAGAACAGAACGGAGATATTGAATGATATATTTATGGAACTGCTATAGGAAGGCGGATGGGCGACTGAAGCTCGAACCAAAGTAATTGAATCAAGTTTAGATGCGACGGTGCGTGAAATAAATGAAGCCTTCTCTCCTCTAGGCTATAGCTGCGCACGGTAGGCATTAAGGCTCAGGATAATGGAGACGATCACGATCGATGGGCGTTTGCCTTTTGATCTCTCTGCTCGAATCCTTTCGATGGTATTGTATTGGATTTACCAATGTATTCGACTTTGTTACGTAGATACAAA
The DNA here is from genome assembly GCA_902654985.2 of Oryctes borbonicus. NCBI lineage: Eukaryota > Metazoa > Arthropoda > Insecta > Coleoptera > Scarabaeidae > Oryctes > Oryctes borbonicus. The sequence continues at coordinate 2,342,927 of LR736876.1, read as the reverse complement.
GACACAGAAGTAGCATTCAGTAATGACGCCCTTAAATTGCTTACAGAATTAGTGGTATAAATCGTATAAATTATGGAGATTTCTGAAAGTTCGTTAACAAATGTTACCAAACTAGCTAACTTACCTAAAATCTTCTGTTATGCGTTTTCACCTTGATAGCCCTTCACCTTTCTTTACCGGGCCACACAATCAGCAGACCTCCGCACAACCGTGTCAAAAACTGCTTCTTCTCGCATTTTCTTTTTACAAATAAAAATCTTTCTTTCTTGATCATTACTCCCCAAACAAACAAAATTTAACAAACATTTTTTAGCTTTACATTTTTATCTGATATTATTAAGGATAACGTGATTTTATTGTTTCTCAACGACTTCAATTGTGGATGGACAGCGACTCTACTTCGGCAGTTGTAAGTTTTACAGAATTAAAAAAAATCAAGATGAAGATATGAGCTTATGTTACATCCGAAAAAATTCGCGATAACTTTGGTTTGTATATGCAGATTCTTAAGAACTTGGATTCGTTTTAAAGAAAAATTTGATAAGATTAAGAAACGTTATTCAATTAAAGCAAATTTTTGAATAAATTAGAAACCGATGCTCTGTACCGTATGATGTCTTACCGGCGCCACGCGAGCATTTACGCTACTAGAAAATCCTTTTCGCCATCAAAGTATGTGACTATAAATGAGTAATTAGTGGCCTCTTAAAGATTTTGTAGACTGTACTAATACTTGCCATCTAAACCCAATCAATACGGGATCAAAATTTCTGCCATGTCTAACTTTGTTATCTTATGTACCGAATAAATCTAAGACTGTTCTATTGCTGTTAATTATGGATCATAATAGTAGTAACAAAGGAGATCCGCTCAAAACTCCAAACCCGTTAGAGGTAGCGGGCTAAAATTTTTTGCGGAACATATACTGGCATAAGGCTTTCGATTAGCGTCGTTAGATCGGCAGAACTCCGAACTTTTTTTTTGCCTTCCAAAAATTTCATCACTTTGGGTTCAAATTTTTACGGCTCGTCTAGATCTCGGCAACGAAAGGTCGAAAGATCTCGACGGGCGCTTTAAGGGAGGGAAATCTCAACTCGCTAGCACTAACCGTTCGGATGCTACGGCGTCCCAAAGTTGAAAAATGAAAATTCCTTTTTTCAACTTTGACGCTCGAGAAACCCGCCAAAACGAAGAGCTAGAGGCTTCTGCCTAGTCGTAATCGATCCGTCGATCAATTCTCTATCGAACGCATGCCAGCTTCGCATACCGTAGATGCATATCTGAGGAGATAAACAAGGAAAACCGGAGCGATCTCGATTTTCCGTCCGTTTCCGACCATCACCGGCGAAGTTTCCGAAAACTTCAAACGCCAAAATCTCCTAAGCCGTTAGAGGTAGCGAGCTGCTGGGAAACATATACGGCCATAGGGCCATCGATTAGCGCCGTTAGATTGGTGGAACTCCGAACTTTATTTTTTTTGCTTTTCAAAAATTTCATCACTTTGGGTTCCAATTTTTACGGCTTGTCTAGATCTCAGTAACGGGACGAGCTACGAGGATAAGTTCGGGCTCGTTCGAAAGGTCTCGACGGGCACTTTAAGGGAGGAAAATATCAACTCTCTAGCACTAACCGTTCGGACGCTACGGCGTCCCAAAGTTGAGAAATGAAAATTCCTTTTTTCAACTTTGACGCTCCACAAACCCGCCAAAACGAAGAGCTAGAGGCTTCTGCTTAGTCGCAATCGATCCGTCGGTCAATTATCTATCGAACGCGCATACCGCAGATGCATATCTGAGGAGATAATCGACGAAAACCGGAGTGATCTCGATTTTTCGTCCATTTCCGACTGTCTCCGGCGAAGTTTCCGAAAACTTCAAACGCCCAAATCTCCTAACCCGTTAGAGGTAGGAGTCGGTAGAGGAGAAATGTTTTCGTTTTTCATGTTATAAACACTTCCAATAACAACAACTGCCAACGATAGGAAAGTTTCTTAGATTATTACGGAGAAAACCTTATCAGATATATCACCTAGGTTGTGCCCAAATTCTGATAAGATTAAGAAAACTGTTTATTGAGCGTATTCAGCCTCAACATACAGAAGAACCAGAACAAACGTCCAACTCCAGGAGTAAGTGTTATTTGTGTTTAATGGTACAAAACTTCCATACAAGCCAGTGCAACAGAGACTTCGAATAGTGGGATTAAGCGGACTTCTTGCTTTTTGGACAGTTGTTGAAAACAGAAACAAGAAAAGATTTGCCAGGAATATGATTGGACGTTTCATGAGAAATTAAATTTAGTATCAATTTTTCTTTCATTTTATTTAAGTGCTGTAAGTGTTATTTATTTGTATCCATATTATGGAAGTGCGAAGAATGTATCTCTCTTTTGAAAACAGAGAGACATGTATTGGTATATTTACGAATTTGTAAAGAGCTTTTGATTGCGTGTGTCACAAGAACCTAGTAATGAAGCTCCGACCTTATGAAATCAAAAGGGTTTGCTAGTAACCTTGTACACTCATATATTTCAAATAGAACGCAAATTGTATCTGCGAATAATGCCACAATTAAATACAGGGGTTCAAGGGTCCATATTAGGCCATTTTTTGTTTATAATATAAGTGAAATAACCTTTCACGTGGTCATATGCTTATTTTAAGCGAAACAATATTAATAATCATGTATGCCGAAGACACTTTCACACTAACAACCGCCAATATGCAAAAAAAAATCCATCAGTCGAATTATAACCTATGCCCAAGTCTGGATAACTTTTCACCTAAAAAACAATAGCAAAATTGTGGACTCTGCAAACAATTATCCATAGTTTTATCTCTGCAACTTAGTTCTTTCTCATTAGTGCACTTTTCTTTAATACAAAGTTTAAATATTTGAACCAAAACTTAATTTTTTTTTCTTCTTTTAAAAATTTTAGGATTCCCGCTATTCGTTCAACAATTGCTTTAGTTTCTACTTCAGCAGGATATTACAAGAACAAAATTAGTTATTTTTTTTTATATAGTACTTCGCACATTTTGTCTGTCTCAAATCTCGAGATCCCGCGAAGATGTAATTAAGGCCGATTAAATAAATATGGAGAAACTTTACTGTTCGCCTCGCTCGTGGTCTTATCTACGGATGTCTTCCTTCTTGTGATTACTTGTGAGTACAGGCGCTTCAGCTCCGCGAATTAGAACTAAATACATAGTAGTAGAAAAGTTTAAAGCAACGACACGAGGTAACTAAAATTCGATTCAGCACACGCTGATTGTTTGGAGATTTTAAGTTGCGAGAAAATTCAGGTTCTAGAACACGCCAAGCTACAGATCTTCTTTTGCGTTGGAGAAGAAAGATCCGTTTCGATGCTGAACGTAAGCGGTCGAAAGAAACGAATAGGATTTAGAAGTTATTGTGTGCGGGTACCGTAAGAAATCAATAGTCTGCTCTTTCGTATGCTACGCGAATGTTGCTTCCCATTGAATTTAAATTTTCTCGCCTAGGTATAATTTTTTTTTTTTAATAAATTTGTTATCAAGCTAAGATACTGAGTTTGTTAGCCACCAAGAACACTCTGAAAACTCTGTAATTTGTATGTCATGCTTTATGATTCATATTGGGGTGGCTTAAGGTGTATTGTGCCAGTCTTTCAGCACTGCATTGCTATCAACTGTTTTAGGGTCCTGATGTAGATCTTCGTTCGCTAAGCTTAAAAGATCTCCGCAGTAAGCTTTAACTGCACTAAAATGTCCTTTCGTCTCTTGCTAATGAATAGCTGCAACATTGCTAGACGGTGTTCTCCTCAGCTCATGACAGTAAAAGAGTAATTCGTTACCTTTTTTGCACTAGCTTGGACTTGGTAATGTGCAAAACAGTAATGGCTTTCTCTACTAAGCGCTTTTCGACTCCGACAATATGCAAGGTTTAGCACATCCGGTGTCGTTCCATGACTCTTGTGATGGCTTACGATCCAGTTAACGATATTAATAATAATTAATAAATCATTGAAAAAGGTTTTGATCGTGGTATGCAAATTTTTATTTACTACTTAAATGTCACTGTTTATTTATGATTTTAGTATTGTTAAAGTTCTCTAATTCGCTTAGCAATAGAAGCAAGAAATACAATTTAAAGCGTCAACTTTAATGTAGATTCATTTACGTCATACGTTTACGTCCTCGACAACCGAAAATAAACGTAACTACCGACCTGATCCAGAGGAATCCACCCATGAAACTAATGCAAGGAAATCAGATTCGTAAAAGCGATTCTTTTCTTACTTTTAGCTTAGCAATTGAACCCTTTTAAGGAGTGTATTCTTGCGGAAAATAAGGTTCGACATGAAGAAGTGTTGGTGGTGGCTGAAGTCACTCTTTCTTAAGGATATTTCGATAGAATGGGGCCGCGGTGTGGGAGGTATTCGCCCGGAACGTGAAAAACGAAAGAAAAAGGGAAGATAGAAGGAATAGTCTATCGTCCTTGAGGTGGGGGTGGATCTGCTGCGGATCCACGCTGGTGAATTGAATTTCGCTTGCCGTTTGGCGAGGGAGGGATCTTCCGACCTGGAATGTGTGGCGTGTTACCGCAAAATATTTCCTTCGATTTTAAGTCGGTACAAAGGTGTATCGACGTTTAAGTAACCTAAAAGTGGTAATAAAAAATAATCATTACAAAACCGACTGGCGACCTTGCGATACATAATTGTCACACCGTGTATCGCAAGGTATGTTATTGTACGCAATTTTGGTTGTATAAACCATCGAAGAATTGCCGGAGCTTCGTTTAGCATTTAATTTGAAAAAGATGGTACCTATTTCCTTCACCTACTTCTCATACCAATCGGAGGATGGCCGCCTTTTCCCAAAATCCCCATAATACGATGAGCTTCCTTCCACTTAATTATGAACGTCATCCCTGTAACTTCATCGTAAAAGCCCCTTAGCGGTTTTTAGACGAACCCTTCACCGGGCTCGTAGCTTATTACGAATGTTAGCTTCAGGATTATAACCTGACAATATCTCCGTTGTTACTAACCTTGCTCGAGGGTGGATGTATTACCGGTTATAATGCTTGCGGTAGTGTTATTGACGTAATTAGGGACTATAAGGATGAGGTGTGAAAGAAATTGTAATAGCTAAGGGGTGTGTTTGAAATTACCTTCAATGAGAAGTACGTTTTGCTTATAACATTGTAGAATACCTCCAATGTTATATACTTCTATAACGAAAGCTATTTGGGAGATAATAAATGCAAAACTAGAGTAGAAATACCGTCTTTGGTGCACAATTTACACCTATTTGATTAAAATAGAATACATCGGCCGTAAAAGTATTTTCTGCTGTTATAAACATTATAAATTCCGCATCGAAGGAATATGGCGTGTGCCGCTAAAAGCGGGGACCTGCGATATATTGGAAATTGCAATAGCTGTAGTGATGGATTTTATTTTTCATAATTAAAGTGGAAAACCAAGGGAAATATTATGAAATTCCAAATACGACCGCTAGAGGGCGCAGTTGCTAAGACCAACAGTAAAAATTCCGGGATTAACTATAATTTTAAATGCTCCATTAAAAGGCCTGGTTAATTATGCATCACTTTGATTAAAGAGAGCCTAAGGCTAGAAGTTGCTAGCATATCTAAGATAGAGCAGTGGTTCTCAATCTTTTTGACGTCGAGAACATTCTTTTGTGCGGTGGTGGGCCAGTTCTTTTAAAGTATTGCAGGATTTTGCAATTGTGTCACAATATTCGTACCACTCATCCAGGAAGATATATTTACAACCAAATAAAACATGTGGTTCATCTAATTTCGGAAAGCCTCTTACATTCTTGCATACCTGTATACATGATATATTTGCTTATTTATCATTCTTTCTCGCAACTATATAAGGATGGCTCTGCGAAGCGGGCATCCTCTAACTAGCACGTTATTCCTTTCGACTTAATTAAGGACACTAGCGTTCGCTGTTGGTGGAATGAGTATCCTCGCGTTTCTCCTCGAGACCATGCGAATGAAATCCGATGCCTTATTTTCTTTACTCCTTCCTCTTCCTCGTTTCACCCAAGGAAATTTATACAGCCACCATCAATTGGATGTCGTAGGAACCTAATATCAAAGCCACCCAGTTTCCAAAACAATTAATTGAGAGTGAGTTCTCCAGATTTTTTATTTTTACGCAAGATGTAATTGTTTAAATTCGTAAAAGGTACAGCAATGGATGCGAGATTTTTGAAGAAAGGGTTACCGCAATTACTGTGACCTAGTTTCGCTTGTTTACAGTGCCTTGCTTTACCTTTTCTTGTAAATAACACAGTATAGAAGGTTGGCGTAATCAAGTAGCAGCAAGTTGACGTTAGAAGTGCGAGACGCGGACTATTCATTGTTTTTCAAGATATCAGTGCTACGATGCTATTAAATTAAGTGTTAATGCTAAGAAATACCAGGTTTGACATTGCGGGGTGCTTTTTATACGAATATGGAAATTTCTGAACATAGATTAGATGTGCAATTTATATAAGAATTGTTAGCTCAGTGTGGAAATTACGGAGAAATGAGGCTAGAAGCTATATAAGCTACTGAAGCGATTTTTTGTGTGATTTTTAACATAACAATGTATATTTACATATTGTGATGGCCCTACCATTGTATATAAGCTTTAACGATTGTCTGGAGCTTGCATACTCCGCATTTACGAAGAGTCTTTACATGACCCGTTTTCCTATAACTTGCGCTAAATTCTTCCGCCGAAGAAAGTGTACTGTACAGTCTTCACTTCACTCTATTTATAAATCCTTCCACAGACAACACTAAAAGAACATTTACGTAAATTGTACCTCGTTAGTAGGTTAGCAGTCTTTATGCGAAAGACGCGAACAAATTGTTGCAACGTGTTGACAATATCGTAGCATAATTTATGAAGGGAGAAATTGTAATATTGCTTCGGCATCGCGTTAAAATGTACTTTTACGTAAGTAGTTTAATCTTGAACGCAACATGAGATAATCTTCAAAGACTTACAGTTCTATCTCGAACAGTATATAATATTCAAACGAAGCTGGCGACAGTTTTGCCCTGAACTACGTGCTCTAAGTACATGTACACATGTATGGATGTGTACATTTGACACCTTTTGTGCTAGAGAGCGCTGCTGTAATTTGCCCTAGTTCCATTTGGAGTGCTAATTTAGTGAAGTATGCATACAGGATAAACTGTACACATGCTTGTATAGTCTACGGCAGCTGCTAGAAATTGTTAGGTCTTATTCATTGCTCTATTATTTAATTCTGAAACTTCGTAACACGTCTAACGAGTTGAGTTTGTGAGGGGAGGTAAAGAGATAAATGTTATAAATGGAAGCGGTGTTAAATTCTTAACTAGAGACTACTTAATGATTATTCAAATTGCTAGTTAATCTTTAGCGCGTCATATAATTCATGCAGATAAAGATCTTAAGACGTTACGTTTAATTGGTATTGCATTTAGTTAATGTGTATTTAAAGAATGACCTGATTAAGCAGTTAAAGGTTGAGAACTATGCTAATCACTGTGTAAGATGTCTTGATAAGTTGAAAAGGAAAACTTGCGAACTATTTCAAAAATCCTTGCGTTGGTTTGGACTTAGTGATATGCTTGATCTAACTTGTAGTTGCAGTTGCTGTGTGTTAAAGGCGTGGGGTATTCAAATATTCTCAAAGAAAGAAATCGAGGAGGTTTGAATCAGGCAATTTTACAGGACATGACACAGATCCAGCCCTTTCTATCCATCTTTGTCCAAAAGCTTCGTGTAAATGCTCTCTACCAACAATCGAAAAATGCATCGGATTACTATCGTGCGGGAACCACATTTATTGCCTTTGGTTCAAAGTTTAAGTGTGGAAATCAAAAACTCAATTTCAAATGTGTGAACTTGGCCTCATTAGTTAAAATAGTTTTGACACCAATTAGCTACGAAAGAAGGCGAAGACTGTTCTCTCGGCCGCTGATCTAAGACGGATGAAGGAAGAAATTTCGGAAAAACGACCTCATTTAAGGAAAAGGAGTATTTAGTAGAAATGTCTTTCGGGTGATGTCGTGTAGTTAATATTTTACTTGACGTTTCGCTGACTATCCTGTCAGCTTCTTCAGAAGATTTCTAAAGACTGCTGTTGTTGTCTCTTGCTCCTCGTTATATATCCTATTTTTGTTCCGCTTTGCTGATCCATAACCGTTCTGCTTTGTTGATCCATAACGTGCGTCTCTCTCGTGATCTTTCACTCTGCACTGACCACTCCGTCCTGTTTGATCGATGTAGCTTTTTCCACATTGGCATTTCAGTTCATACAGCCAATGTGGAAAAAGCTACATCGGTCAAACAGGACGGAGTATTCAGTGCAGAGTGAAAGAGCACGAGAGAGACGCACGCCTTAGGCATATTGAAAAATCTGCAGTAGCAGAACACCTGCACCAACAAGGAGACCACCGCATAAGCTACAGCGACGTCAAGGTATTAGCCAGGACCAGCCACTACTACCCGAGGATAATACGCGAATCCATAGAAATAATGAAGAACACCAACAACATCAATCGCGAAGATGGATACAAGATCAGCAACACGTGGAGGTTAGCACTACGGAGTCGTCATACAACGAACGGAGCGATTCAGCGGAACGGAACGGTTATGGATCAGCAAAGCAGAACGGATATGGATCAGCAAAGCGGAACAAAAATAGGATATATAATGAGCAGCAAAAGACAACAACAGCAGTCTTTAGAAATCTTCTGAAGAAGCTGACAGACACGACATCACCCGAAAGACATTTCTACTATGGATTACGGTCGTGAAAGCCTACACTCAACAAAAGGAGTATTTGTTACTGTGCTAGATTGGAAACTTTTCAGGCAACCTTCGTACATTGAAAAGTAGTGCCTGTTTTTTACTCTAGTATTACCAAAAAAATTAGTTTTACCTTTCATTGCAAAGAATTCCTCCTTGATCCGCTGACATTAGCCTATAACAGATAACATTTCGCACGTAAGATGCCTATTTACCACCCCACGAAGAAGATATTTGACTTGGTAATGCGGCCACTATATCAACGGAATTAACGTAATATGCGTGGCTATTTTCAGTGTCGACTGGTTTGTTGGGTTCGTTTTTCTTTCCTTCTCCATACTTTCCTTTCCCAGATCGCGTGCAGATAAATGCTATCGCCACGTTACACTTACCACTTACACTATGCCTCGGCTACGTCCAAGGTTTAAATCAATCGGTTCAAGGTTGTTCTAATCATCGAAATTCGGTTTTCCGTCAATAAAATGTTTACTTGGGATACATGTAAATGGCTAGAATCGAATAGGGCGTTTAACTTCTCGTTACACAATAGTGTGGTGTGTTGTCATTTCCAAATGTTAAAGTACAAAACTTCTACCAAATAACTCCAAAACAACAATTATCTACGTGTTTATTTTATCTTACTGAAAAGAACGTATTTGTAAAAAATAAACCATTCCTTATAAACAATCTATGCCAAAGAACTTTTCATAGACTTCAGGAAAGATCGCAAAATCATCTTAAAGCCACCACAACTTTCGTTCTTTTCATGGTCGCGATTTCAAGGACTCCATATGATCTTGTGAGAAGACTTTCCTATTCTTGGGGATTTTAACAGCTCCTGCACTGTATATTTAAAAACTCCCTCCTGTGCTATGCATATCAAAATAGAAATTGATTTGCAACCGGGCAGAACATTTTTGGTATTTTTGACTTAGGCCTCATTTGATTTATTTTCATTGATTCCACATGCTGATATTTTTGTTCATAAAAAAATAAAAATTGTTGACCACAGTAACTAAAACTACATTAAGTAAACAAAAAAAGTTGAATCAGAAAAGGTTATCAATTTAAAATTTCATCAACACCCACCAAACAAACCTCCAAGTCCAATAGTACTTTTTGAATGATTCAGCGACTCCCTGCTTGACATTTCAATATAGATATCGGCGAAGATTATTGCAGAATGACAAGGGTCTTGTTTAGTGATGAACGGTAGCAAAAAAAGCTCGCTGTTATAAAAAGAAGAACCGTTAGACTATGGAAAATATTGACCGTTCGGGGTGGTGAAGCCGAACCTATTGGGTTTTTTACATGCTTTTTTGCCGCCCCACGCGGTGTATCGGAATGAGTCTCTTCAATTATACCCTCGATTCGGAGTGTGACATGTTATTGGAGGTATCCAAATAACTAGTTGATATTTTAAAACTAAATGAAAATAGGTGATTTAGTTGATGGAAATAGTGTTGTAAGTAGCTAATAATAATATAATTCTTCAGTAAATAAATGGAAATAACACGATGAAGAAGCAAAAAATACTTTTATATAAAATGGTGAATAGCGAATTTACGAAATGTATGTTGTAATCTGTTACGTAGCCTTCCGCAGTCGTCGATAGCACTATACTCTTGGTTTCCCGCTTGGAACAGCAACTTCTGCCGACGTTTCGTCCTCACTTCTATGGGATATCTTCAGGACCGGTACTGCACACTGACTGGGAACTATTCGTACCGGAGTGGTTTATATAGGTCTTGTTACGCTTGTTAGCTTTGGGTCAATTAACCGTGGCGATTGCTAGAAGATTCAAGGAGTTGATATTTCCAGATGTTGCGATTTAAATTGTTGTAAATGTTCGAAAATTTTTATAAATTCACCTATAATAGTGAAAGTTGCGTGACAAGGTGCGGGGGGAGCTAAATTGGATTTAGCGGCTAGTTTCCCGTCTATGCTCAGCCAGCGTGGACCCGGTCACGCGCCGAAGTGAGCATGAAACGTCGGTCACTTTCCCTAGTGATTCTTCAGGTTCTTCTGTACTCCAGCACTCGTACTTAGTGCATGGTCTATGATTTCTTCCGATTAAAGTTGACGTGTAGGCAATGCTATTAAAACGCTTGGGGTAGCGATATGATATCGGGGAAATATAAATCATGTTATTTATCGCAAGAGAGTAATAGTGCGAGTGATTATCTATAAAACGATAGGCGATGCGCCAATAGATCTTAATTATTTTTCATAATTTTTTAATTAAATAATTTTTTGAGATTTGAATCCTGAAATTCACGATTGCACTGGTTTAATTTCTTACATCTTTTCAATTACACCAAAGATTAAAATCAATAGGGTTTTTTTATTTTCCATTTGAATGGGGTCGAAATCTTTAAATTAATTCTTTAGGCTTAATTTTAATAATTTTGTAAAAATAACCGATCTAGTCCTAGACAGTGGTACACTGCCGTTCAAAGAAGTTCGGTCGGTTATTAAAAAACATGAAAATGTTACAGAAACAAACGAAACGAGAAACAAAATGCAATTTTATTGTATGTACAGGTAAAAAAGACAAAAATAAGTAAATAAAAAGTTATTCTGACCTAATATAACACACTGAACATTATATTTTTTTTTCATCGAAAAAACCTCCTTTGCTGTTAATCACCGCTCGAACTATTCCAGGCATTCTTTCGATAAGTCTTGTTAAAATGGATTGTGGAATATTAATCCATTCATGTTGCAGAATATTCCGTAAATGTTCTTGTGAAGTTGGGCATATTTTTCGGATCATCCTGTCCAGTTCATCCCACAACAACTCTATAGGGTTCAAATCTGGACTTTGTGGGGGCCATGTCATTACTTTCAGGGTGTGCTGTTCTTCTTGCTCCTTTAGATAGTTCTTACACACTAACGCAGTGTGTTTTGGGTCGTTGTCATGCATGAATGTAAAGTTACGGCCTATTATACGCAATCCTGATGGCACTGCATGATCCTGGAGTATTGCAAAATAATTTTCCTTCCTCATTACACCCTGCACTCTGCATAAATCTCCCGTCCCAGCAAATGAGAAACATTCCCACACTAACACAGAACTACGCCCTTGCTTCACTGTAGGCACAATGCAGTTCGGGATCACTTTTCGGTTTTAGATCTTCGGACATAAACTCGTCGATTTTGCCCAAAAACCTCAAACTTTGACTCGTCACTCCAAAGCACGTGTTTCCAATTATCTACCGACCAATCTAGATGAGAACGGGCCCACTGTAGCCGTTTTGCTCTGTTGCCCCGACGTAATAAGGGTTTTCGAATGGCAATACGTCCATGAAGGTCCGCTTGTTGAAGTCGACGTTTTACCGTACTCGCCGAAACTTGTTCTTCACGGCCGCGATTGACTTCGGCTGCTATTTGTGGCGCTGTTAATTTTCTATTGCGTTTGCTTAATAATACAATTCTCAAATCTTCAGCTTTTGTTGTTTTCCTAGATGCTCCAGGACGAACACGATTTTCTATAGTTCCAGTTGTCCGATGTCGCTTTATGATGTCATTTACTGTTGAACTTCTCATATTTATTTTTGCAGCAATTTGTCGCCCCGAATATTCTTCTTCACACAGCGTAATAATGCCTGAACGTTTTTCTACACTGGTAGGCTTGCCACGTGCCATTTTGAAGTAAATTTTCTTAAAACTTTCACGCAAAAACGACAGATGCACACCAACACACGTTTAACAGTAAAATGAAGCAAATTTATATCTTTACGCCTGTGATAAATAAACAAGAATGATACTGCGGTATATTTCCTAAATGTATTGTTCGTTAATAATCCCCAAACGACCCATTTCGAAAGATCGGTACTTCCGAGGAATTCTTGGAATGATAATAAAAGGGACTTTATTGTGGTTGTTGCAATATTTCTACTTTACATAATAATTTATGGCTTTAATCCCTTAGAAAAGAGTGTATGCTTAATATTTTTCTAATTTTATGTATTTGTATACAGTGTGATATAATAGATTTTTATTGTATGACCGAACTTGTACATGTAATTTGAGAAAAAAGCATTAAAATGCCCATTCAAATGTTTAATATATCTTTAAACGATGTTATGGTTTGTTTGCCCTATTTTGTCTGGGATTCTGCACGGCACAACAATGCTCCGTACTGATTTTATTAAAAAAATATCCGTTGCATTCTAATCTTCCCACTAATTAGTTGCAGTTAATAAATTATTATTTATCTAGAAAATACAAGAGTTAAATAAACTTTGTTAAAATACACCATTTTTGATATACTGAATAACTACAATACTATTAGATATTTAAGTGTTTCCGGACTTTTGACCATTTGTATATATATTCATCTTTCTGTTCTCTATTTGTTGTGTTCTCTTCGTACACTCAATTGGTTAAGTACTAATAATTCATTTAATTTAATAGAAACGTTAGATATGATTTTAGCCAATCACCCTCGAAAATAATTTATGAATCATCGAATCGGTCTTTATTACAAACTGTGTGGCTAGCATTTACTCGATAGATATAATGCGTTCCTCTTACTGAACCAATAACAATTATTTATTATTTTTAAACAATGTTCATATAACGAACTTGTGTAATCAAAGGCATCTGTTCGCGAAACAACACCAATACAAAAGTGTAGAAACAAAAAAAAGAACGCGCTGAAGGTACGTTTCAGTAAGCAACATAAAATAAGAAAAAAAAAACTCCTTCACGCTAGCAATAAAGGAATAGAAGAGAATTGATATAAATGACATGAAAAAATATTACATTCTCCCTATTATGACCGATCGCAGTAGGTGGTAGACGACGCAGTAGCAGGGCCAGCTTGCTGAGATACTACGTCGGTTCTCGGTAATTAAAAAAAGTTCTGACAGATATCTTGGATGCTTCATGCTATAATTTTCTAGCCACGTCGAGTCGTCTGGTGATAGTTTTTTATATGTTTATTTTCTTTTCTTTCTAAGAAAGCTTGTTCGTAGCAAATTTAATATAAAAATGGCTGTTTCGTTCGATGGTTAAACATGTTTGTGTCGGTAAAGTAGTAGAATCTGTTGAATTTCGTTTGGATGTTGTGTGCATTCGTGCGATAATCTGTCCTTGTGTAACCGGCATTTGATCTTGTTGAATATCTTCAATTTGTTGAAAAATTGAATTTTTCAGTTCAAGTTATTAAAATCATTCCAAAGCCAATAATTAGCCGGATTGCTACCAGGAAAAACACTGACTAAGTATTTTTAAAATGTTTACTAGTTATACGATAATGTTAATTAATAGAAAGTTACTTGATTGGATTGTAAACAATGGATGTACCACCCTAGGCGACAGTTACATAATGAACATTATGTTTTCGTAAATTTGGTGGAGTAAATTAATTAGTAACTTATATATACATAGTATAATGCTGCAATGAAGTTGATACGGTACAAATTCTAACTTCATTTGACGAAGGATATACCCAGCAACTTATCGCATTGCGTCTCAAAGGAAATCAATCAACGGTATCAAAAATTTCACAAAGATATCAGGTGATTGAACATTTTAGACGAAGACTCAGCCAATGGCGTAAGTAGTGCACTACAGCAGCCGTTAATCATTTTCCCATACTTCATTCTATGGAAAACCTGAAAAATGAGCTACTTAATGTAAGGCAAGTTAATGTTACTTCGAAGATACTCGGACGAAGATTAAACGAAGCAGCAACATGACAAAACCCGTCGATTACAATTTGCTTGTGCACATTTTGGATGCAATATGGATCAATGGAAAAATATTAACCAAAAAATATAATGCTAAGATAGCTTAGCTTCCTCATGGTATTAATGGAATAATTCACGGCAAACGCAATAAAAGGAGAGAGAAAAAAATACACTAACACACGGACATGTTTCTGCCTACCTGGCGTCATCAGCGTGGTTTCGAGAGTATTTTTCATGTCTCTAAGTTCTATCGCTGTTGCCTCACAGTTAATACCACAACTTTCAAAAGGACAAACTCGACATTTCTTGGCACCCTCTAGTGCCAAAGAAACGCATGCCTGTCGTTCAGAAAGCAGCAACATAAACCGGGTATTGTTCCAAAACCATCCCTCGAGCAGTTCTTATGACTGCTAAACACGAGATGGCGACGCTGGTAGCGTTTGTTCACAGATGCAACTAGAATTCAATTATGGAAGCTAAATGGACGAAACGTCTTCTACAGCAGAGTTGGAAAATGAAATGGCAGGTATAACCTCAGACAGAATGTTAGTTTTGGAGGTGGCGGAATAATTTTCTGTGCATGTATGGAACCCTTCAAACTTGTGTAAGCGATTGAACGAATGCCATACGTCGGCCAAGTTGGATACGAAGAGAAGAACCGTATTAATGAAGATAATGCACGAGTTGCCACAGTGACTAATTACCACGACACAAGAATTAGATTGACAACTATATAGCCCAGACATGAAACCTATCGAGCACATGTGAGGTGAGCTAAACGCCAAACACAGCGAAGAAATCTTGTTTCAAGAACAATAGAAGAACCCTGGACTCGCAGCAGAAGCGGAATGGAATGCAATTTCTCAAGTTAAGAGCTTAAGAAGGGAGTAACTAAGAAGAGTGAGAGACTTTTTGGAGCTTGCAAATTGTATATTTCGTGTCTTGTAATAGTATAGCTGCCCTTCTGAATATAAAGTTTCAATGTTGTGCCTCCGCGGTGGTTTTTTATGAAGTAGTTATCACCAAAATGGAAAATACCCAGGAGATCAGGAGGGGTCTGCCTGTAATTCTCCCTTATTTACAAGATATTTCATTTCAACCCCTGACATTACATTCTACTTGTACGATCGCTATATTGTACACATTACTGACGAGGCTTATTATTTCTCAACTGATTCCCGATCGATTTAACCTTTGTAATAAAATGGCGTAATCGACGAGATCGAAAACCTCCTTGAAATCAGCAAAAACAGCTTACACCTTCCGTTTGTTAAACCGAATATTGTTATGTACTGCAGTAGCCAATACAAAAATATTGTCTAAACAATTGCGTCTTCTTCAAAAACCAATGTGGCAGACTGGCAGAGCATTTGTTCTTTTTATGAACTTTTCAAGTGTCTGGTGTATTATCCAAGTAAGAAGTTTCTTTGGATGATTCGTGATAGTGTCATGTGGAGCTTTCTGAGGTACTTGGGTTACTCTTTTTGAAGGTGTCTGTATTTCTACAATTGCTCCAAGATGCTGAAGAATTCATGCTTTTTAAGTTAAATACACACTCGATTTGTACGGACGAAGCTTTGTATATATTGAAAATTCAAAGTAAATATTGCTCGATTTTATAACGAGAGCGTGATATTCCAATCTTCATCGGGATTTTGCTATTCATTATTTCTAGTGATCAATGTTCATCGTTTAAGGTAGCTAGTTGGATGGACAACAACATTGATTACCGCAAACCACACTCTTCAGGTGTAGAATTTAATCTTCTATGTGAACAGTTCCAAAATAACGTTACGCAAATTCGCATTGAGTATTTGAAGTTGGATATTTGATATTCTTCAATTATTTGTACACGGTCCAATTAAAGATGAGCTTCATCAGTCCGCAAATTGCGGTTTAACCATTACGAATTCATTTAGAGTCCTCCTTGCATTCCGAACAGCGAAATCATGTTTAATTTCAAACAATATTTCCACGAAAATTTGCGTTTTAAAGCATTTTGCTTTATTGCGCCATCCACTTTACATTTCCAACAAATATTCGTATTCGTGTTGCAAATAAAGCTCTAGCAAATCTACCCAAAAGCAATAAAAGCCGCGATCAAAACAAAATTTCCCATTTCGCACGGTGAAAATTATTACTAGCAGCCAAATTCGCAATCGCTTCCCCGTCCAAAAGTTCACCCCACTCACATTGACTGCCGTATTTCATCGAGGGCGGCGTTGAGTTATGAAAACGCTCACATCGGCTATAATGAATAGATATATTCCTATGTATAAAACAAGCAGGCAATTTGCCGTCCCCGAAGTTATATTAATTAAGCCAGGGGATGACAAAACAAATTTGCGTATTCGAAAACTACCATCGTGCGCCGCTGTAACCTTCGTTATGGTTCGCTCACCCTATAAAGGTGAAACATATCCCTCTTTTCCCCAAGTTCCTCGTCAAGTGCCCTACGTTTTACCAACTGCTAAGTAAGGCACTGTATTTGCTAGCAGGGGCTTATTATTTTCGAAAATTATTGCCTTCAATGTAGTTTAGAATAACAGGATGATGGGGAGAAATGGTAACGGGACTTCGCAGCTTTGGGGATTGTAATTGGAAAGTTAGGCAGGTTCTTGACACTGGATATTAATTGGGTCCTAATTGCTTGTTTGCTTGATTTAGATTTCTTGAATGGGAACTTGAATTTTCAACAGATTTTTTGAAGAATCTTGGAAATTCCATCTTTGAAAAATGTTGTTCTTTGCAATAAAACAATATTAATTTCACAGATAAGTTTTCTTTGTACCAAAGTTTGATAGATACATTATGACTACTTGTTCTTTCGTTAAAAAGGCCTCGAGCTGTTGGTCGGTTTCTAACAGAGATAGGTAGGCAATATCAATTATAAGTAGAAAGAAGGAGGAGAGAGATCAAAGTGGACGAACTAATAGTATTAATAAGTGAACTTAGGAAAGATATACGAGAGATGGGACAATATAAGAATGCAGAGAATTCATAGAAACACTGTAATAAGAAAATAAACGTATGAAGGTGAAGATGAAGGAGATGAAATTAAAATTAGAAAGGCTAGAAATGTAGAGGAAAAGCTTGAGGAAACAGAATGAATAATATAGTAATGAATGGCTTACACATATATGACACAAAACCGGAAATGAAAGAGAAGGTAGAAAATTCTGTGACAGAGAACCTAGACATTACCTGTGGAAAACTTAGCAACAGACAAATAAGACAGAACTTGGAAGCTTAACCAAAACTGACATTTATAGGACGAAGTTACTTAAGCTGGTGGGGCCATTTTCAAAGGAGGAAAATCACTAAACAAATGAAAAATATTTGTGAAGCTAGAGTAAGTGGAAGAAGAAGATAAGGATGACCAAAATACTCCATAGTAAAGGAAAACATGGCAGGAGACAAGGTTAACAGCCAGAAACGGTGGTGTAAATTTGTTTACGATTAGACACTTATGTTTATGTAACCTCGACACCTTAGAGTAAAAGGGAATACGATTATATACAGGCTGTCATAGAGCGAGCTTACGTTAGCCATATATGAAAAACTAAGCAAAGACTTATTTTGTTCGAAGGGGCCAAACTTTTGGAAAATATCTGTACGTCTATTCAACACTTAATTTTCTTAAATGGATTGCTCCAATTTTTACAAAACATTTAAATTCAGCATGTTGTTTTATAATGTACAAGAAAATGGAACGTTTGGAATTGCCAAACTAGGATTGCTTGAATTTATTTATTATTTATAGAGAATGAGGAATAGTTTTTATACCAACGTTGGAAATCTCGCGAATGTCCATTGAAGAAGTGTTAAAAAAAATACAAACGGATACCTTTTTCATATCTACAGATTTTTCTCACTGTGCACTGTTAGATTGAATCTATGGCCGCAAATATTAGTATAAAAAAAATAGGATTACTACTCAAAATTATTGCTAATGATACATCTTTCCTACTAGTCCGACTCTCTTGCCTTTCCCCTACACCCTCAACAAAAATAATTGCAAAACCTAACTTTTACTGGAATAACCTTATATTTCTAATTTAGAACGCTTCGCCCCAAAATCTAATTCAACGTCAATCTTTCATCCGTGACAGCTTTAATAAACCCAATCCATACATCTCCGCCTATCTACGTATTACGTTACTTTCGTAAGTTACTTGTAGGGCCGAAATTAAATACGACGTTTTAATTTGCGATCGTGGCTCTCCTACGCGATACGATATTACGAAATCCGGAGCCCAAATAAATCTTGTTTATTGGGCCTCTTCGATGCGAGACACCAACAGTTAGATGACGCCATCAATTTCGGCCGGGTTAGACCAACCGAACGGATTTGAATGATCTTATTAATCGGTAATTGTCCGGATTGGGTCAATTCTGCATCAATTACAATCGATCCCGCGCCGTTGTACGCCATTGTTAAAACGCAATTTTGTGGCAACGTTTAATTATGTAGGTCAGAGCAAACCGGTTTGCAATAACGTTGTTGTTGGTGATTCTGCTATGCGTCAGCGATTAAATTGGACTTCCCTCCCCCACTCTCCATCTGTAGTTCTGCATACATCGTCTGGGGCGCAATATAATGCAACCTGAATTGATCTTGATGGATTGATGTATGTTACTTGCACAGAATACAGCCTTAATCACGTGTCCTCAGCACTCCGAGAACACTCAATATTTACATTACTATTATGGTTCAAAGAAGATGAGTGAAATATACAGATCAGCAGCAGCAGATTGTAATCAGCAAAAAATGTGAGCGTAATGCAAGTAAACGCATATCAGGATGATATAAGACGTATTTGCGTTTGAGGTTAGATGGCGTTAGAGGAAGTAAGCGATGTCCACTACATTTTTTTTTTTGTAATTGCAGTGATTTTTGATAATGAAGAAAACTATCCCATGAATCCCAATTGAATACATTCCTCCTAAAGTAAGAAAGGCGGTGTAAAAAAAGAATAAAGTAAACGGATATAACTCCTCGAGTCCCTGCCTGTCTGGCTTAAAATTTATTCGTATATTTACCAAAAATATTACGCCCTTAATCTATTCTTTCTTTATTAACGCAAAATTCCTTTTCCTCGGGCCCGTTCCGCTTCACGCCATATTAATGGCATCTATTTTCCACCCCACTCCAAACCCGCAGGTGTACTGCGTACTAAAATCAACCGAACCAGCCTCCTGCCGGAAGAAAAAAATACTGCCGGGGTAAAAGACGTGGCCTAGTAATATATTTTCTCAGAGAAAGAGAGAAGCACACCGGGGAATGATGGGGACGCGAGATGAACGAAGGGTACAAAATAAATGTCCGTGTGCAAAAGAGAAGGTGAATTAAATTCTAGATAAGGACAGAAGGGACAGCAACGGGAGCTTTTTTGATGTGATTCGAGGGACTGTAAGTGTGCCGAAGAGCTTACATGCGAATCCTAAGTGAAAAGCGGTTTTGAAGGGAGTTTCGGTAGAAGTGCTGTTTTTAAATTCTCTCGGTGACACCTGACGGAAATGGTTTTTACCAGAATTCGTGTGGAGGGCTTAGTAGGCGGCCTCTTTTAAATATAGGATGTGTTTGATGAACGTTTCTTTATTGAATTTTTTTGGAAATGCGGTAGAGGAAAGAGACTTAAGAAATAAATTAGCCACGTTTGGTTGTATTTGGTTTCGGAAGCTTTGCTTTACCGAATCGTAATAATTAAATAATGTTCAATTGTATTACGGAATTAAATATTGCATTATTTCTTAAATAAAATGCAAAATCAGCCCTAAACAGTTGAGTTACCGACTTAAATTCATTCGGAGTTTTTTATTTGGTTATACCAAACAAATTATTTTTAGAGTTGTATTGCTTCCGGTTATAACCAACTTTGATATTTTTAATGATATGACATACTTTTTTATTGTTTTTTTAGGTTCTATGGAACCTTGCCTTGATTTTAATGTTTCCTTTTTCTTTTATAATGCACTCTAAAACTACACAATCGAATGAATTTATGTCACTTTTATACAGAAAACAATGGAAACTTAATACTTTCCAGTAAGAATGCACAAAACATTTAGTTTATCACATACGGAGTATTCAGTATCCAATATAGGAAAGATTCAGTTAGACTAGAGCGAAACTCTGTTTTCTTACGAGGATTTGTGAACGAATATGTTTACGAAAGGCAACCGTATGATAGAGAAAATGCGAGAACTGTTTCGAGCTGTTTTGCAGAAAATGCTGTTAGAAGTACCTCGTAATTTTCGGCGACGAATTGAGATTTCTTTAAGGGAAGATATTTAACTTAAATATCACGACAGTCTAAAAACTAGTGATGACTTATGCACATAATACATTGTTTTAAATACTAAAGCAATAATAATAATGATTTGTTACTATTGACTCAAAGGGCATGAGTAATTGTCACGAGTACACATTCACTGAGTAGTAGACCCTATTAACCACCTCCTTTCGAAATGACGAGCCGGACATTTCTTGACGCCCTCTAGTGCTAGAAGATATTTGTCTGCTATAACAGAGACAAAAATGATATGCACAGGTGCGCTTTGGGTATCTGGATATGCAATTGATTCCCACAAGCTTATCATTATGTACTACAAACAAAGAAAATGTCTAGAAGTAATAACCAAATGATAATACTAAGGAAATACTTTTCTCATTTCCTAGATCAGCTTTTTTTTAATTTATAACAGCTTATATCGAAAAAGCACCTTTATCACTTCACGATCACCTTAACTACAGTGTTTTGTTCGCGATTGAGTGAGTGAGGATGATATAATTATTCCTCTATGCACAGCGTATTCATTTAACGCGCAGGCGCAGAATAATACCTTACTTCAACAATGAAGAGAAACAATTGTCAAAAAATATTCCGATGTAAGTCCTACATAACATATAATTATATTCAAGTGCACAGGGTGATCACTTTCCTCTACACTTGATACAAATTTGATGTCTTAAAGAGAACATTCAATACACAATATTTGGGTGCTTTTCCAAATTCATGTTAACTTTATTGAATAATCCCTATCTAGCTAAGTTTTTGAAAAGATTTAAAATTTTTGCCTGTTTTCATAAATGTCTTAAAAGCTAAAAGTTGATTCAAATTTCATTCAATTGATCATTCCGTGGAGCTTTTAGCAGCATATTGAAAAAAATTACGTCAGCCCATTTTTATCGACGGGACTACAGAATATGGTCATTGACATCGTCGCCATGCAAATATGAACTTATGGGTACGAATTTTTTGTTTAAGCACATAAGATGCTGCAACGAAATATTGTAAATTTTTATTAATCTAGGGATATTCATTAAAAATAACGAGCGAACTATATTTTTTTGGCACAGTTCCAACATCTACTGTGATCATCATTTTCGAAATACATTGTCCGGTTCCAAGTTAACAAGGCCATACAAAGAGTAAACAGCCATAATAAGCAGGCGAATGTTGATTAGAGTTTAGCATAAAATTGATAGATGTAAATAAAAAGAGATCTGTCTAAAAAATTACACAATTTCGCAACGTTTACGGTAAAACTTTCCGGATGATCTTTTGAAAATAATGTATCGTAGCTTGCACACACGGATTGCTAGTAAACGTTCAATAAAGTACAAAGAATCGCATTGCAGTTGATCCGAAGGCAAGTCATCAGTTCGAATAGATATTGAGTTTCACGCAAAAAGCTCCTATATTGGAGAGCATAGTTCTAGCGTAAGGCGCCTAAGATTCGCTAAAGGAACAGCAGCATTTCGCCAAAAAACCTTAAATCGTCTCAGTTATCTCAAAAACTAACAGCGTGTCCAAAGTGTAAAGTGGCAAAGGGAAATTTAATGGACAATATTTTTAAATTCCAAACATGACTACTAGAGGGCGCGCTAGAGAAATTACTGCTAATAATGGGCTGTTTTCGTTATTATCTGGAAAAACGAAAATTATATAACTACGAAGTTTTCGTCGCTACTTTTGTCTGACTCACAACATAAGAAAAGCATATTGTTGCATTTGAGATATTTAGAGATATTTTCGAGCCATCTGATACATGTTATTAACATTAGCGGACGTCACACGCGACGTTTAAAACAGTACTAAATGCTTTCTCAAACAAGTCCAAATTTGTTTAATTCGGATAAAAACTGCAAAAGTTACTGTGAGCTTAATTTTACATGATTCGGCAATGCCTACTACACTTGTTGTTCACGATACGACAAACCGTCTTCAACCCAAGTGATGCGTAATTAACTAAGCTCTTTAATGAAGTATTAAAGTTATAGTTAATCATTAAATTTCCCTTTCCCACTTTACTTATGAAAAAATGTTTTCCATCGCTATTGCAGATGGTTTAAAACAAAAAGAAAAAGACACATATGCACATAATAGCTGGTTTAATACATATTCCCTACTATCATATTCCAAAATTCCACCAACATACCCCGGAATTAAGCCCCGAATCGTAATCTCCGGATTATCCAAATATATTACACCTTCGCTCCGCGCGCAATATCGGGGACCTACTTGGAATAATTTCAAATGATTGTAAAATTAATACTGGGAAAACATGGATGCGATTAAGAATATAATTTATTAGCGTGTACTCTAAGTCCCTTGCACGAAATGCTGGTGCACTCAAAACGCTACCTTAGCCGCAAAGCAACTTTTGGCGGCAGCAGCGGTACCAGTGAACGAAATGTAATGTAAAGAAAGTTTTAATTGGGGCCGAAATTTCCTTTTGGTTGCGTTGCATTAAATTATATATGAGTTTGTTTTAAAGCAATAGAAAATTATTTTTGTGGTCAACATCAATACCAACCTTATCCTATCCCCAGCGTCTTCTTTCTTTACTTTATCTTTATCTAGTCCGGTACCTTTTCTTTTTTCCTGTTGTTGTTCTTGTGTTATCAGACGGCTTCCATTCAGAAAAGTCGCAAAATAACGAAATGCAGGAAACTTTTTTCAGTTCTAATTTATAAAACGCGTCACTACGTCATTGTACAGTCGTCCAAAGCAATCGTAAACACTGTTTTAAGTACGTCGACACTCATGATCTTTCCGATTACAAGGCCAACCGCGAGCACCCGCCGTTGATGCTAGTGTGCAGAGGTTGCTGCTAATCTTCCCAGCGCTCCGGAGTCGGGTTAGGGGATGCAATCGACCTTGACGGTCATAGACAGACTGGTTGGCGTCCCCGACGTTTGCCTCTCAGACATCGCGACGCCTGCGCTTGTTTCGCGAAGCGTCGTCGAGGAGTAGATGCTTTGCTAGGGTATAGGACGCTTCAGGTATTCATGAAGGCCGGTACCAAGGGTTGTCGCTGTGGTTTTGGTAACTATATGAAGGAATGTATTCTTGTGGTTGTTTTTAGGAGTTTGTTTAATTTTTTTTGGGGGATGGAAAAATGATAATAATAATAAAATTATTGCAAAGAATTATTTGAAGTCGGAGAAAGTAACAAACAATGTAAAATCTCTAAATAGGAAAAAAAAGTATACTACGAGGGTAAATTCAAAATACGTTCGTATTAACTTCTTTCCTCATTCCGGATTAATGTCAAATTTTAAATTGATTACGTCGGTCGTTTACGAGATATAACTTCGTAAACACGTCAATCCAGAAAGGAAGTGTAACTGCGAGGCAAATTTGCCATTAAGCAAGGCGAAACTACGCAAACCACGGAAATGTGGCTCACGGCCAACAATTTAACACTGAATATTGAAAAGATCCAACAGATAAAGTTTACATCAAAACCAAACACCACGGAGAGTGTTGAGATGTTGGGCCCCAGATAAGAAGAATTACTCAAATAAGTAACAAACATAAATATTAATATTATACTGTGGGGCAACATGGGACATACAGAGAGAGTTAAAAAAAATAATTTAATTTTTTATTTAATTTACTTTAACTTCTTCACTCCGCGAAATTTTGGACCTTTCTCGTAATAACTTACTTGAGCATACAAAAACCAAAGAATATACAAACAAAAGAATAATTTGTACAGTATTTGTGCTTGCATTATTTAAATTCGTATCTACAAACGACAATTGTCGCCTTAGGAGATCATTTAACACCGTTTAATAAAATTTCTCGCGTCACGCTGTTAGTTCGGAATTAATTCGAAAATCCAACAGGCCTAACAAAACCTCGTTCTCGCCTAAATCAATGCAAATTAAAGCGATGTCTAAGGCGGCTGTGAACGCGAAAATTTTATTTTAATTCGATTAATTCGTCTTCGAATTTTGACGGAGGAAAGTGGGACATTTTCGACGGTTGTCGGCGTAGCCGGGGAGCGAACAAGAGTGTCAAGTCCCACGTATACGAGAAGCCAGGTGCGAAATTCTGCCTTATTTAAAATGAAAATGGAAACACTCTTTCATCGCTGAAGGCTCAATTAGTACGAAAGTCGCAGGAGGCGGTGTAAATCTTTAATTTACGTCCTCTGTTAGCTTCCACCCCTCGACGGTGAAACGTTGAAAATGTGGAATCTCCAAAAGTTTGGACAGTACCAGCGAACGGAGGGCGGAAGTGGTAAACAGATGCCTTGTTTTGGTTTCCGAAAGTCGGTCAAGCTATATGCGCGCCGCAAAGAGGAGGTATTTTCGCTTCTGACGTAAAGCGCTGGAAGGATTAATTTAGAAGAGTTGATTTTTAAGTCGATGTGTAGCGCATCTGTTAAAAATATTTATTATTTGCTTCGTTCTAAACGTTGCTATTAAGTTGCAAAATAGCAATTTTTGCTTACTGAAATACATTAGGTGATAGAAATGAATACAAGAACTGAAGCTGGCTATGCTAACTGTACCTATCTAGCAGTAAATTCAGCAAGGAAAACAATCAACACTTACTTAGGAATAATAATAATACAAATTCATTGATTGCAAAATCCGAAAAAAATAACGCAGAGCTAAATCTATTGAAACCACGAACACGAAACTTGGACACTAGGTTCCTTTTGTGTGTAGACACGTGAGAATTTCTAAACCTGCTCATGCAAAATTGTCCACAAGCACACTTTAAATCCCAAAGTTAAACAAAAGTAAAGCTCGAGACCAAACAATGTATTATTTAGAAAATACACAAAGCTGAAACAATTACGAACTTCGAAACAATTACCAACATACCTTTTTTAATTCTCCCAACTTGTATTATTAAAAATTCTTCTCGATCGACAAAAATAGCCGAAATCCAGAAAGGGTTTGAAGTTATTTTCGAACTTGAAAGGTATATACGTACATTGTTTGTTAGGGTCGAAATAAGGGGACAAAGCGACGCCGCCGTGGAGAGTATTGACTCATATTGAAATTCCGAATGCGCCAGCCGAAATAATATTATTTTGCAAACTCGAACCGCAACGTATGGTCCTCTTCCCGTCCTGCAGATCTGAAGTGCCCGATAAGCATCGAGGTTTTCGTCGAGTTGGGAAACTTTTTATTAAATTTTATCCTGCAGGTACGTTTTGTCTTTCTTTCTTTTTTTTTTGCTTCGCCGTTTAAGAAAAGGGAAAAGAACAATAGTTAGACTTTGAGAATCGATTTGCAAGTGTTTGACGGGAATGAGTTATCTCTCACGGCTTACCAAGTAAATGATGGAAGTGTTGATGGCTTACTTCGGTTAAGAATCAGAATAATTCATTAATGCTTACAATTTTCGTATTGATGTTTTCAAAAATTTCTAACAATTATTTAATGTTGAAGATTATCGTAAAATTTTGGGCCACATTAGTCAAAAGATTGTCAAGTGCAAGAGAGTTAAGTGCAGCAAAATTAAGTGCGGAGAATTGTTATGACTGAACTTCGCAAAGGCCAGTATACTTGCGATTTGTTTCATGTTAAAGAGGATCTTAATAGCTCGCTTTTGTAAGATAAAGCCGCAATAATCGTCCGTTGGCATACCCCAGGTTAAATATCATATGTAGCGATGCTGGAGAAGTTCGCATAATATATAATTCCTTATTTGATTTATTGTATTTTATAAGCTCGCCATTCTATTGTTCTGCTTGGAAATTCATTATTTAATGCGTTATTTCTTATAAACTCATATGTATTGTGTTTCATATAATTCATTTAATAGAGAGGAATGTAACAGAGCTATTCGCATGTAAAGCGAAAATCGTCGCAGAATTCTATTAAACCAAATATTCGCAACTTCGGCCGAGTTTCCGTAAGTGCTTATATTGGAAATCTGGACATGAGATGGACGTAGATAAAGTACCATTAGACAAAGAATTACCGCTGAGAGAGAAACTACAACGCAAATATGCAAGCCTTTGTCGGAGTGCACGGAGCTTCTGTGGAGGACGAACGTGACGATGTACTGCACTGCCATGCAGCGCTCCTTCGTCTATGCGTAGTACTTGCTCGATGGTTTTCGTTATTGTCGCTTCTATAGAGATTTTAACATAAAAATTCCTGTATAGCCGTCTTCGGCTATGTCTGGTCAATACCAGACGGCGGAGACAATTCTCCGCCTCCGGCGATAGGGTTTGGTGGTGGCTCTTATATTACATGTTCTTGGGCAAACTCTATTACTGCCGTATATTCCTTGATATCGTTATATTTTGAAATAGGCACTGCTTCACTGTTGGAAATGTTTCTTTCGATTTTGCCAGAGCCTCAATTTTCTTGCGCTGCTGCTCTGCCACTTTGTACATTCCAAAATTAGGTGGTTGAGAAATGTACACGTATGGCTTCACGTATCCACAATGTTTAAGTTGTACGGGTGGAGTCGTGAAAGTCCAAATTTTTTATTATTGCAAAAATATCATTCTACACAATGGGCATCATTTCACGCACTAACGAAGATGGAATAAAATATAGGGTTTAGGGTTATTCGAAAGTAAGCTCCCAGCTATATATTTATTTCAAATATTAATGAAGGGCATAACTTAGTAATCACGTAGGCGTCCACGGTCAGAGTCAATTAAAACTGAACTTGTTCCGGGTTTGGGCCGTATCCTGGTAGGTAATCGAAAACTCGATGTTTCGCCCACAATCAAAAGGGGTCTCTTCCGGAGGAGGAAAGGTGGAAGGAAAAGATAAGTAAGCAGCCTAATACACTAAAATACATATTTGTACGCTGAGCGGCACTGGAATCGTTGTATTTAATTGTATCGCGTAAAAAATTGCAAGTATTAAATATTTTCGACAGGCGCGTCAGTACCTCAAAAATAATGTTTGTAAAAAAATAAATTTATAAACAGGAAAGAAAATTGTTTAGATAAGGCATCAACGAGCAAAAGCAAATGTGAGATAGAAAAGATTGTACGGTATTAACGAACAAATCTGGAACGTTGCCTCCAACCAATAAAGCAATAAAAGAGCGCCAGTCCTTATTAAAGTCCAGAAAAGACGTTCACAGCAGCATAATTCAAATTTCTCCGTTTTGCGTCTTTTGCAAGCATCCGAACCTTATCAAAACCTCGCGATCTTCGAGATTTCCCCCAAACAAGGAGCAAGACGATTATCTGCATCCGTTCTTCAACTTTCGTGCTAAAGCGCGCAAACGGACAAGGGCTTTCCCCTATTTTTATAAAATAAAACCTGCTTTCTCTTATTTAACGTTGTACTCATAAATTTTCTGTTTTTGTTTTCAAGCTGGATGCAATAAAAGAGAAAAAATCAACATAAATTACGTCTTAATAGAATAATAAACAAGATCTGTTCTTCCTTGTACCCTGTTGACGCTATATCATGTAAGACGTTCCTTTTTCTTTTATTCCCGACGAAACAATGGAAGGCGAACAATAGGTGACAAATGTAGCAGACTTGTCCAGTTTCTTTTTTTGATATGCGAGGAGGTAATAGTGGAAAATTTCCCAAGAGAATGTCTAACAAAAGAAATCTAAACCTTGGGATGATGAATAGAGGTTTCGTAGCTAC
>LR736876.1:2257036-2308221 GCA_902654985.2 Oryctes borbonicus | reverse complement strand
CTTTTTCCTAAATTGCATTTCTAGCTTGGGGGCGTATGCTGTTAATATTTTCCTTTTAATTTCTTGCTATATTTACAAAATATTTATTTATATCTAGAGCTATTTCATAGGAGATTGTTGTTACTATGGCGTCTTTTCTTTCTATTCCTGATATTTGTTTGCGTCTAGAATTTTTCTCATTCATTTCTCTAATTATTAAGTTCTATGTTCTTGATGGGTCGGTTCTATATCTTCTAATTGAAGGATTTATAATCAAAATTCTAACTATTAACATGTTGGCGAGCTATTCTACTTGTAATAGGCAAAAACTAAATTCAGCGATGGAGTACCGAGTCTCGCTAAATTGATCTCCACTAAGTAATCATTTTCTCTTGGGTTCTGATTCTGATTAAATTCGCTTAGAAACTCGTATCTACATTCAAAGCAACATAGGTACATATATTACGACGATAATAATTGAATTAAAGCCATGTCTGACTAATGTACCTGGTCGCGACGGTCAAAATCTGAATCTGCGAATAGTCTACGAGGAGCAGCCGTTATAATTTATGACACCGTTTACATTCGCGCCTACTGAAATAGTTTGCTTGTAAACAAGAAAAATACAGAACACATCAGAAAATGCTTAGAAAGAATAACCAAAAAATAATGCTAAGATAGCTTAGCTTCCTCATGGTATTGATGAAATAATTCACGGCAAACGCAATAAAAGGAGAGAGAAAAAAATACACTAACACACGGACATGTTTCTGCCTACCCGGCGTCATCAGCGCGGTTTCGAGAGTATTTTTTATCTCTACCTTTTATCGCTGTTGCCTCACAGTTAATGCCACAACTTTCAAAACGACAAACTCGACATTTCTTGGCGCCCCCCTAGCGCCAAAGAAACGCATGCCTGCCGTTCAGGAAGCAGCGACAGAAACCGGGAAAGGAAAACACAGTTCGTACTACTGCCACCTGTGTAATTCTAGAATTCATTTGGAAGATTTAAAAAAACACTTTTTTAGTATTTGTTATTAATGCATCCACCTCTGGATAATATTTGCGAATTGTTTGTGCCACAAGATGTACAACATGAGGTTTAAACGTCACATGTGAAAGCAGTTGACACTCTTGTTTTAGAGAACGGCCCACGCAACGCATTGTTGCCGCGTCATCGCTCATAAACCTCAACAGTTGATTAGGAGTCACTTCAAATTTATGTAACTTAGCGTAGCACTACCCTTCGTAATCTTTTGCTTGCTAAAATTCGGGTTGAAAGGTTCCGGTACACGCACCATAACATGTACAATCGAATTATTTTTCGATCTGTCGTTTCGTCCACGCTTAATCCCAGTCGTTTGTCTTTCACTACGGTTATGGAGCAATGAAGCTTAATCGTTACAGTCTTGGGTAACTATTATGAGGAATGTTATGGGAAGTCGTCCATCTGTAGTCAACTTACCATAAAAGGTGATTAGAAAATCGTTATGCTTGTGACCGACAGTGTAACGTATAACATTTTCAATGGAGGTGCTTGTATGCGTGATAAACTAAATACTGCAACAGCAGGAATCTGCTTTCCCAAGAAAATTAGTAATCTTGAATTCAATTAGAGACAGACGACGACCCGCTTTAGCATAAATAAAGTTTTATAACGAAGAGCTAGAGTCTAACGCAAAGTTGTCTTTTGTTGAAATTGTTTATTATTATTTCCTCGAAAATACAAAGATATACTTCATGGCAGACAGGGAAGTATACATCGATTGCAACAAAGCAAGGGACAACTTTATTAATCCCACCTCTACGCCTTTTATTAACATTTCGACTATTCGCTTAATGGTTAGCTTTGATGTTAACACTTACAACGAAGTACTATTGGTGTAAATTGCACTTAATAACTAAGTTCTAAACAAATCCACGCTCATCATGCGGAACTTGACTAGAATAGAAGGCTAGTGTGCTTTATTAATTGAATTGAATCAGGAGTAATTACATAGTAACTGTGAGCACTTCGCAGCCTACTAAATATGCAAATACATATTGGATTTACGCTGGAATTACATTTATAGCTGGATAGAATAAATTATATACGAAATGGCAAGTTATTTTTAGTTTAAGGCCTATTAAAATTAGCTGAAATATGGCAAATATTGAAGTTATCGGCACACTCCGCACTGCAGAAAGTATTGACTCGATCAACTTTGTTTGTTGCGTTATTTACATTTAAAAAGCTATACCTATTCAATTTTCTCAGTACAGTATTAAGCTTATTGGACAAATATATAAATAGTACAAAATATTTCCAATCCAATTGTATATTTTAACATGAAATGCGACATTTTCCTTTTACGTAAGCTTATTTATTGATTTCTCTCCCAAACGAAACGAACTCCAAAACACACATCTTCTTCAATCGAGATGAAAAACATATATGTAACCTTAACCTCGACCTCAAAAATCCACGACATCTACCTCAAAAGAGCGCATTCAGATATTTCCTTAAAACTCCAGGAAAGTTGAGTCTAATCATGAGTACATGCACACGGTTCCGACGCCATCCTTGCTAAACTAATGCCGTTCGTAAACATCTAGCCCGAAGATTTGCTGCATTTATTGTCCCGCGATTCGTCGAAAAAGAACGAAACTAGGCCATGTACGAATGGGTAAGCGCGAGGGCCGTATTTGGTAGTCTAAAGCGAGAGAAGGACTGCTCCGTAGCCCAGCGATGCCCTCATCAGTTGTTGACCCAGTGCCTCTATGTGCCTCCGCTGCACCCTACGAATCAATATACCCACCGCGTTGGCTGGAAACCGGGGGAATGTATTCATCCTGTGCTTTTGGCGGAGATATTTTCGTCTAATTGCGTGGTATTTTAGTATTGCGTTGGTTTGGGGAACGGGGAAGTGTGGGAGAGTCACACGTTTATGGAAGTTAATTAAAAATACTTGCGGAAGAAATGCGGTTATGAGCGGTTAATTTTTTTGGAGCAGGCAACCTAAAAACACTACAGAGATCATTCAGAAATGCCCGAGATCAGCGATACAGAAATTTAATATAATTTTATCTCAGCCTTGGCATTCTTTTTTATTATCGTATTATTACTTATTATCTTCATCGCTCGGTATTATCAATCTCTTTTAAGAGGAAATTTAGTAACATGTAGATTTAGTTAAAAGTGCATTTAAATAATCGAGGTATTATTATTAATCGAGTAAATGAATATTTATGTAAATTTTTATTTAGTTAAAATTTACACATATATCCGCAAATATGAAAACGCTGCGAAGTGTTTTTCAAATTGTAAAACATCAGCTTAGTTTTCAGTTTTCGAAGTACTTGACAAGTAATTATTACATTTTGTTTTAAATTTAAACAATTTTCACAATCTTAGTGTATTTCCCGAATTAGCTGAAGCCAAGGATTTTTTTACCGAAGACGATATCATGTCATCTGTAGTTATTGGTGAAATATTACACTTAGATTATTATTTAAGTAATTTGGGCTAATTTGGACGTTTTAGCTAAGGTAGTATGTGGGAAGCTTATTTGATAGAAGAGTAGGCAGCGTTGGTGTAATAAAATTCATGTTAAATAGAAAATACTAGTCCAAATTCTAAAGATTTCATTTAGCATGGTAGATTTTCGGTCCAACTACACAGTATCAAATTTGCCGAAAGCGGCAAATTAATAGGTGAGATTATGCAAATGAGACAGGTGAGACTAAGATCAACATGCTGCTTCCACTCCAGCTATTTAACTGCTCAAGAAGATATCAAAATATATATATTTCGGAATGTGTAAGCCTCGACACTTATTTTACACGTTAGAGATTCACCTTTTGAACCTTTCCTGTGCGGGTATTCCCTTTGTTCTTGATATGATCGGCCCCAGCTAAGGTTGTCGTGTGTCTAATAATAGTAATAGGACGACAATTGGCGTAATACCACTAATATCGAAATATAAATAAAGCACGTGTTTCTAGAATAAATTGTCTATTTGGTGGGAAGGTGTTTGTTTTATAAAAGCAAATAAAATCAAAGAAAAAAACATTTTCTTTTACAACTGTATAAATCATTTGTTTATCTGTTGGAGATCCACACTCAACGAGAAATTTATGTACTTGAAAACAATAAAAGAGAATGTAACAATTTTTTTTTAACGATTAAGTTTGTCATTACAATAAATGGCTGTTTATTGAATTAATTTTTTCAGTGTAGCGACAGAAATACAAAATTTCAAGCATATCAGTTGAAGAGACGTGAACAATTTACCAATTAAGGCCGCTATCAAGAAACTGAATTTGTTGCGAACAGAAAAAGAATGCAATTTTGAAAAATTTGATTTCTATTTTTTTTTTAACAATTAAAACAATATCACAACAAAACAATTGAAAAAACACAGAGGATTTAATAATTAAAGAGCCAAAACAAATATAACAATATTCCTAAATTTTTACTATGCGTATGTTCTAATGACAACATAAATAATAATTATTGATACATTTTATAGCACATACTTTCTTCTGAGATCAACGTTTTCAGCATTTTGAAACTTTACAGCAGAGATATCTACGATTCAAGCGAAGAACTACCAGGAAAGTATATTACAGCGTTCTATAAAGTTAGATTTTTCGCGCCTGCTTATAGTATTAGAAGTATTCTAGAATATAGAGTAGCATTAACATAAATACAGCTGCCTACATTAAAATAGTAAACGTGTTTTTATTACTATTTTCTTTTGTTTTGCTCTATCTATTGCAGCGGATTTTGAAGTTGAAATAAATTGATCATGAGCTAATAGTAGCTAGAGCTGATATTTCTTTCCCTCATTTATCGTCCCGATTTCTAATTAACGAGATATAAAAGCGTTCGTAAAAATATAAACTTTACGTTTAGTAATTTCAATGGTCTTCACATCCTTGGCAAGCTTCATATTTTCTGCTTCCATAATTAAAATTACAGCGTCCTTAATCTAGTGAGAAATTTCCATGTACATGTAGATATAGCGCGTTCTAGTTTAATTATTGCTGGCCATATATAACGTATATTACATTAGCGATCCCTTTCATAGCGTTATTTGAATTGTTTTCGTCGAGCTATTTCAAAAATTTCCCTATTTATATTGCGCTGTAATTGCTCTATCTAAGATGGGCATGTTGTTATTGACCTGACGCGATATTCTTTGTTGAGTAGAATCTGGTATTCAATTTTAATGCTGGATTCTAGGTTTTGGGGTTTAATATTAGTGCTTGCTTATCTGTTTTGGCTCACACAAGCTTTATTATTAGGTTACTGGTCACAACATCCTGAAATTCGGTACTTACAATGTATTCAGTTAAAACCTGACTTTTGTCAGTTCCTAAATTATAAATGAATGGATCATCTCGGGTAATAAATGTAATATCGCATATAAAACAATGTTTAAAAAAATATGTCTTTTATATGAGCCCTATCGCCTTCGCATTTTTCGTATGCAAAGAAAATTTTGTCAACATCACCAGATTCATCCGCCAATAAAATAATGTAATGGCACAGCATTAAAAACTCATCTCTTAAAAAATGTAAGTACTGGTCATCCAATCCGTGCGATCTAAAGGGTCAAACGTTACGACGCCATAAAAGGAACATAACTACGTAGTCATGTTGTAAATTTACGATTGTATCGCGGTTCTGAAATATAACGAAAGGCGTAATAGATATGCATATCGAGGAGAATGTCGACGAATTTCAAGATAAAATGGCTTTATCTGGAATGAGAAATGGCCGGAGTAACTGAGAGTGGTAAATAAATCTTTGCGAAAGGGCCACGTCATTAATCTAGGTGGTAGTGTTGCTTTGCGTAGGAATTGCAGTGGCGGTTGGTCTATTCATCAGAAAGTTGCGCTTTAATAGTTTTAGAAGGTGGAATGTTATTATCAATCCGCACGAAATTTCATAGTATGCAAACATTTAACATAAGTTCGTTCGAATAATCTCGAAGAAATTTAAGATAAAGGGTTCACAGTTCTCGTTTGCGACTACGTAGATGTTTAGAAAGGCTTTGATATCATCTTATCGCAATGGAAGAAATAAATGCTATATTAGAAAGCTCGTTTATAAGAATAAAAGCAGCGCACTATTACAAAAATGGAGATTATTTTTCGGCCTTTTATGCATTTTTGTTATTTTGTGCATAATGTTAATAAAGTTATTTTTTAAAGACCGTGTATTTTAAAATATTATTATCCTATGTGTGCTTGCAAATGGATGCTTTTTTCCCTTCCTTAGAATGAAAGCTAACCCAATATTAGAGGTAGAGGCCACACTGATATTGCAGGAACGGTACTGGACGAGCCTTTGTTACGAATCCTCTACCTGAAATTATTTTTACTTATATATTGGAAGTTTCCATATCAATTAGAGATAATTTCAATGGTCCTGATGGCCAGTATTTGTAGACTGAGCCCTAGGCAGAGGATACCATTATTCCTGCGAAGGCACGGTTTTCCAGGTAGAAATATATTCAATTGCAACTTGCTTCGAAGTCATCGAAAAAGGAGGCTTAAGGAGGAGAAAATAAACGTAATGAGACAATGACAACCAGTCAAATCAAAGTAGTTATGATTCCTATTATAAGGTTAAAACTAGTAAAGAACTGTAAACAGTCCTTCAATGGACTAACACAAGACACCTTTGCTCTAGGTGCCGGCACATGGAGGGATTAAAGGAGCCCCAAGGAGGATTATAAGAAACACCTCAATGGACCAGAGCCCGTGTATGGGATCACAAGGAATTCTGATAGAAGGAAAATATGTGTAAAGAAATGGAGGTCGACTGAAAATCAAAGGTGAAGAGATTATATCTTTCGAATCAAACAAATTATGTCAAACAGAGACGATTTTCTTAAATTAAAAGAAATATATATTTGCCCCCTTTTAAAATAAGGCTTTGGTCGGCTGAATGAGTCAAAAACTTTTTCCTCTGTGTTCCAAAGTGGACTAAACTTGTTTTAATAATGGTAAAACTTCAATAATCATCATTGTTGCACACCTGTGTTGCTCACACTTAAAATTAACCAGCAACCCCAACAGTACGATAAACTAAACGTTATATCCTCCAACTTGCATATTTCATGCAGGTTCCAACAGCGCTAACCGCCATATACTTTCGACCTCTGTTCTCTTGTGAACACGTTTTAATTTCAACTGTAGCTAGTTAGTTCCACGCGCAACATATGTAAATATGTGTAGAGTTAGTGTGGCAGTACTGCGAAATTGTGGCGCTCTCGAGCTCTACACGCTACCCGGGCAAGTTCACATTTTGCGTACTCGTATCATTGTACACGTTATCATCGTTAACAAACAAAAATACAAGCAAAAGTTCGCAGTCCGGAATTAATATGTACTGCATATTCATCGTAGAGGAGAAATCTAACCGCAATAGCCATTATCTTGTTTACTCCGAGCCGGATTTCTCTGAAAATCCCGCAACGATGGTGCAGTTTGTAGTGGGAAAGCAGATATTAGCGTATAATTCTGACTTTACTGTCTGAGGCTACGGTGTCTTGCGCTGGAGTGTGTAAAAAGAACGTCAAAGATAAAAGTAACTGAAAATGTTCATAGTAGGATTGAATAGGTTTCCTGTGAAAGGTTTATTTAGTATTCGTTATATTTTGCGATAATTACATGAAGATCTTTTCATGCCGCTTCTGTGAAATAAAGTCTTACAATTTCTTTAAATGTCTTTACTATACCTTCTACAGGTTATTTCAGAGCTGGTAGCATTCTTTTCAATCACTTGTTAAATGATTGAAAAAAAAAACTCTTCAGAATAAAGCGTGTTTCCTCTAAACTAAGGATGCTCGTCTTCGTTTGAATCGTGGAAGCAAACTGAGTTCCAAAAAAAAAATGGGTGAAATCGAGTTTTGTGTGTTGATAAAATATTACTGCAAGAAAAGCAAATTGGTGATTTCAAAATTTTCGGAGCGCCCATATGAGATTAAGTGATGATCAATTTTCTGAAGTATTCGAGAAATCGTTGATAAAATCCATGACCTGCTAATGGGTGAAGATGTGAGAGATTGCTAATGCGGTGGATACTTCGAGTGGATGAGTACGTAATATTTTGCATCGACATTTGAACATGAGGAAGTTGTCCGCAAGATGTATACCGTGATTGCTCACAGTTGACCAAAAATGAAATCGTGCAACCCGATCCATTTCAGTTAATCCACAGAACTTGAAGCGGTGTTTTGCTACTGTGAACGATACACCGCTATAAGTTTGAAACCAATGCAAAATCCAAGGAATGGGTTCTCCGCGGAAAATCTGCACCAAAGAAGGCAAATACCGCTCTTTTAGCCGGAAACGTTATGGCAACAAGTTTTTGGGTTTATCAAGGTACACATTATGCATCATTGTTGCATAACTTGAAAAACGAGCTGTAAGAAAACCGTCCAGGATTGGCCCATAAAGAAAGCCCTTTTCTATCACGATCATCATCTCATTCTTCTAGCATTGTGGTTGGGAAATTAATGGAGTTACCTAGCCATGCCAGTATTACGGTTACTGGCAGAGACATTGCTCTTACAGTATGTTTGCATCTTATTTACTGCAAATATCTCTTGTAAACAGTCCTTCAATGGACTAACACAAGACACCTTTGCTCTAGGTGCCGGCACATGGAGGCATTAAAGGGGCCCCAAGGAGGATTATAGGAAACACCTCAATGGATCAGAGCCCGTGTGTGGGATCACAAGGAATTCCGCTAGAAGGAAAATATAGTCTGGGTTAGAGAAAATATGTGAGGTCGACTGAAAGTCTCATCATCTCATTCTTCTGGCATTGTGATCGGGAAATTAATGGAGTTACCTAGCCATGCCAGTATTACGGTTACTGGCAGAGACTCTGCTCTTACAGTATGTTTGCATCTTATTTACTGCAAATATCTCTTTAATTTTTTTTAAATGGTGTAAACCGAACATTGGTAACATTATAAGAAAAACTTCGTTTTAAATATTCATCTTTGTGCCAGGAAATCATGGAGTAGGTATGGAATGGTGTAGTCTGAAAAATTAAGTATGTACTTCTCATTTTTGGACGGACCTTTCAAACCATCCTCACTAACATTCCTCTCTCTGAAGAAAAATATGAGATTTACGTATAGTTAAGGTTATCCGAATATCCGCTCTTTCTTGGACGTTGTGAGACATACGAGCAACATCTATTGCATTTTATAACACGTGTAAA
Source organism: Oryctes borbonicus (assembly GCA_902654985.2). NCBI lineage: Eukaryota > Metazoa > Arthropoda > Insecta > Coleoptera > Scarabaeidae > Oryctes > Oryctes borbonicus. Next base: position 2,299,014 of record LR736876.1, on the reverse strand, counting down.
AATTTATCCGTTTTGCAAGAGCGTTAATACTCGATCAAAAGGAATTTCGTAATTAAATAGAACATTTGCAAAGAGTGAAATTATCTCTCGATTAACTTTGTTTCTACCTACTACGATAACAAGAATAATTCAAGGGTTTATAAATGTTCGAAGTAGAGCAAAATTTGAACATTGAACATTTGAGCATATTGTATCAATCCTGATTTAGTATCAGTTTAATTCAAATTGGTTAATTCTCGCGATCAGGTTTATGATTTGGGTTCAGGTTTTAGTAAATCTAACTCCGAGGAAGGGGAGCTTATTATTTCTTTAGGTACTGTACTGCACTCTTAGTTGTACTTACACTTGTTGGATTTAAACAGAGTCATCAGCATTGTAAGCATTCCCATAAAACGTATCAAGAATCTAGGAAACTTCTTGTCTTTACATCGAGGTTCTAATAATATTCGTACATTTCATGTAAACCATTGATCTCTATCAAATTACGTTAAAAATCGTTCTCCTCTGCTCGGGTCCGAAAACTGATCGAAGCTTGTAAGCTTGTGACATTTAAATACACAAATTAACTGTCGTTCGTTAGAATGTTGAGTAATTCAGTGGTTGGCAAAATGCGTGGGTGCGTAGACATAAGGTTGTGACTTCCACGATTGACGACGACTAGAGTCAATCAGTAGTAATTTATCCGTTGCGGCGAGAACATTGCTGTCGATTCTATATAGTCATGCGTTATATACCTAGTTTATTCAGTTAATTGATTATACTTGCCTCCCTCGATCTATTCTTATAAACCAGGGAATCGTTAGATGGTCTCACAATGATGACTGTTATTTGAATATTTAATATATTTAACGTTTGGAAAGTAATAAAATTAATCTAGTTATTTTATAAGGAGAGGTTCTATTTATTTTTGAGAATTTTTTTTAGAAGCATTCAAAGATCGTTTGAGATCATCAATGGGATAAAAATTATCGAATAATTCGATAATAAATAATATCGAAAATAAATAACGCGGAGCGTTTCTCAAACGATTAGTACTTCCCAACGCGGTATACGGGCATAATTATATTTAAATAAATTTCAGAAAATTGGGAAAATATCACTTCGTTAGAATTGGGTGGCGGTACAATTTATGCTTTTTCCTTACAGAAAGTAAGGCACTCATTTCGCCTTTCGATTGTCGAGCACGCGGAATTAATTTTCGCATCGTTTGAGATGCGTCTTTATTGGACCTATTAATTCCCTGTTAACGTCGGAGTTCTATGGAGCGATAATTTTCAGCGACACACTACTCGAGGCTTGAACGGCGACAGCTGTCTGGTGGAAACCTATCGTTTCCCCATTATATCGTCTCGAAGACGTACAACGGGGATATGGATGCAAGAGGCAATTTCCAGCGCTACAGCGCATTTTAGCGAACAAAAATAAAGAAAAACCGAGAAGAGAAGGAAGAAGAAAGGTGGCGGAAATGAAAAATTTACGCGTCACGCGCGGAAGAAGCGAACTTTGAATAGTTATAAAGGGCAAAAAGAAGAAGAATAATAAATAAGGAGGCGAAAGCGACGTGGAAAAAGCGACAGCCGGAGCTTGAATTGAAGGCAAAATTAACGCCCGTTGCGGTCGACGAAAGACGAGAGTTCCAAATAATCTCTAGTCCTATGGTTTCCTGGATCGAGGTTGGAATTACGGGGTAAAGTCCTTTTCTTCCGTCATTATACTTTGGCGAAATGGAAAAGCTACGTTCCGCCTGGAAAATATTTGTTCCTTTATAAGGTTTATTTAAAATTACGTTGAAAATATAGATAAATTGTAATAGAAAATATCTACGGAGGGGATTATATGTATGTACATCCGTAAAATTTAATGGAATTTAACACTTTTTATCCCCACCAGTTAATGGAATATAGATGTGAATATTATATGGTTTCTTTCTTTTCCAGAGTCAGGCTGGCTACCTATATAGTCCTTGCAGCCGTTGATGTGCGTTCGCTTTGATCAGCATATCTAATTGAAATTCGGCACAACGTGACAACGAAGCGGCGATCAGTCTTGCGGAGCAACTCCTGCGAGCAAAGTGTTGTTTGAAATTCCTTCTTCAAGTCTTTTCAACTAGCCCGCCGCTACCATCGTCTAGGCCAGCGCGCCGTAGTTCAACATCGGTTTTAAACACAGTGTTAATGTATAACAGCAGCTACTCTTGATGTCGAGCTGACTTCGTCTGCTGATTAGTGACAAAATCATATTCTTCGCTACGGTTAACTTTGCCCTAGTATATTCCGGCTGTTACCTCCACGTAAAGCGCCGATTTAGCATAACTTATAACTAACAAAATACCATATCAATGCTTGGCCAGTGATCGTTAGTTCTTCCGGTGGCGATATTCTCAGTCTATGTCATCCAGGGCAGGCTGCGGTCTTCTAATGATAAATTTCTCGCCTCTACCAGCACATTGGAACATCATATTCGATTGAACGCGTAGAAAATGTGGATTTTTCTTTGTCTTGCAAGCTGCGCCATCGTGCCAAACAACGCCCAATACCCTCGTCACAACAGTTCTAACAGTTTCTCCAAATCTTCGACTGCTTTTCCAGTTTATAAGGATTCCTGTGCTCACAATTTTTTTTCTCAATTCTAAAGGCGCAAATTATTCTTGTTACTATTGTTTAAGAAGAAGTTAGGTCTTCATTATTCTTTTTCTGAAGTATACGTATGGTTTACGTTAGGTCCTACGAAGATGGTGACAGTTTATATTTTATCAAAGAGAATATGCTAGTTCGTTCCGATTGTTAACATTTTTATTGCTGAAAAATCAAATATTAATTTTTGGCCGACTTAAGGGTAAGATTCTTTCTCAACAGGTCAACAATTGTAGTTTATTTTCTAAAGATGGTTAAATGAACTATTTTTTTCTTGTGTATTGCGCCATAATCGTTATAGTTACAGTCATCGATCAGCAGTCTCCTTTTCACCATGCTCATTTAAAATGTATTCTTCTTAAAATCCCTTAAATAACATGCATACGAAATATACCAACGCAAGCCACCTACCACTTCATAGTGTTTGTTATCAACCATCCAAAAGCAACGCTCTCGTTGAATCCGCCTCAATCTGATTCCAGAAAGACACGTGAAATTCAAATCTGTCCCATCTCTTTTCCCTATCTTCCACGTTCGCAAGAGTCAACTCACCTCCTCCTACCGGTTCCAAACTCCGCGCACAGCCCACACCGCTCTCATTCTCCAGCGTAGCTGGCGTCGTCCAGGTGTGTGCAGCAAGGAGACGACTTGGATGCTCCTATTCTACGAAGGTAATTAAATTTCAACTCACGTTCGGTTCGGATAGACCTCTCGAAGGTACTTGCATGCGTACCATCTACCGGTGTACAAATAAAGTTAGTTACCTCTATAGGATATCTACGCGCTGCAGACTTTCAAAATTTCGTACCTGAGAGTGGAGAAATGGTGCGAGGATGTTTAGAAGGTAAATAAACGCTGAGAAAATAAAATTTTTCGAATGCTGTACTTAAACGTCGTTAAATTAAGGAAGAACGTAACATAAATATATGCGTGGCAGTGTCGTTAACATACAATAATGAAAATCCAATTATTGTACGTACATCTAGGAAACAATGGAAGCGATGTAATTGCAGGTAATATTCTTATGACAAAAAACTTTCCGACCGACCATAAATTTGAAAAAATTCATTTTCAGAAGTTTCCGTTTAAAAAGGTACAATTTTCCGAGTTCCTTTGCATATTTTATAAGAAAATAGTGCAAAACGCATTTAGAGTTATTAAGTGCGGGCTTTTCTTAGTATTTTGGCTTCTTTTGGAGGACTTATATATGCTACATATAAATAAATTTACTATCTTCGTTGCTTCGATTTCATAATTCCGTCACCCCTGCCCTACATGCCACTTCAGTCATAAATATATTTTATGTAGGGCCATAAAAAAGTCTAAATAATAAAATATTTCGCTTGCCATCGAACCTATCGTAAATTAAAGCTTTGGCAATCTCTTTCCGAATGACATGGTGGAAGTTTACGATCGCTAACCACCCTATAGTCTTCATCCGCCTTCCCCGGAGCTTCCGAAAAGAAAAAGATCTCTGATTTATTTCCGCAAATCCTCGGCGGGCTTTTACCGTTCTCTTCTCGAATTCTCCGGTTCTTCCTTCTTCTGGTTTACTTAAGTTTTATGCCTATTCAGGACTTTGCGGTGGATTTTCGTGTCCCGTCCACCGTTTCCAACGGCGACATCTCGAATTTAAGATTTCATTTTAATCGCCTTAATTTTAATTACTTCTTCCAGCGACCGCAGAATATCTCATTGCTTTTCCGATAATTTCTTATTCGTCTCCATTCGGCGGGCTTGTTTGTTCGCACAATAGAATGAAAATTTGTTCAGTTGTTATTATACTGATTTTGACGGCAAATGGTGCTGAGGAATAATGTAGTGGGTTTGTCACTTATATTGAATGATTTTCTAAAGAGCACTTGATTAATGTAATTAGATTGTTTGTTGCCGTTGGGAAGGATACGACTCCGTAATTAGCCATCGATAATAAAAAATGGATAAAGAAAGTTCATGGTGCTCACGACAAGTTGGTTAATGATATGCATCCTAGACTATCAATAACACTAACTACTGCAACTGATACTGGATCATTGATAAACCCAGGTTAGCAAAGGCTACGAGGATGTCAAAAGAAAGGTACTTGGTGTAGACGGTTGGCCTAATGCGTCGAAATTTTTGATTTCTAACTGCGCAAGCAGCAGTTAGTTCTAGCTTAATGTGCGTGACAATGAAGGTTACTGAAATTTTCTGTGTCTGGCCAGTGAATTAGGAAAATGCCACGAAATTTTGTTTATTTGTTTACGCTATAATTTGAAAACAAATGCAAATTGAATAAGAACCTATGAGTTTTATTATCTTCACGCGCCAAGCACCTGGAATGTGGTTCGTTTTTTCTGACTCATCTTGTGTACAAGTTCATGGTTAAGGCAAAGTAAAAGAAGCGGTTGTTTTTTGATTTTCCTTTAATAAAACAAATGCACTGAATGTCGACTTACTGTCGATAATCCATCATAATACAACAAGCTTTGAAGGAGTCCAATGTACATACATGATGTATCATCAAAATGTACAGTGCGTTACCGAAGGAACTGACTATCATTGGTAAATGCATGTGCGCTGCTGATGATTCGTCTTCAGTGGAAGTGAAAGATTATCCTATTCTCCATGCATTTCGATAGTTAAAAATAGCTCTTGTAGAAGCCATTTAATGTTTGTATGCATTACAAAAATAGATGTAATTTTTATAGAATTTAAAAAATAATGTTTTTTATTCGTCTTTCTAGCGGAACGTTAATTTTTATATTTAATTTATATAAATAATTAATTATTAATTATTTATTATTATTATTATTATTAATAACTATTTATTTAAATTATAAATTATTATTTTAAAATCCACGTACACTTGGAGAGCACTTGATGAAACGGGATGAGTCATTTATTCAGTTCCTTTAAGGTAGGAAAGTGTGTTACTTTATTTACTACTGTTCCTTTCGGATGTCCGCTTTGGATGAAGCTATATTTAGACTTTTCTCTTGATGAATCTTTCGCAGTATACCTTTGAAGTATATTTTATAAAAATGAAGATTATTTAATGAATAAATAATAATTTCAGTGAAGTATTACTATTTGTTTGTGAAAACACTTTAAACTCTAACATACATATGTTGTGCATACGATACATAGCGTACTGTGGAGACAAAGCGCACTGTGTGTATGCGTTTTATGTAATGACTGTCATCTTGTACACAAAGGAATTTACTTTGTTCCATCAAATAGCATATAAAAAATTCTTTGAATCCATTACTTGATGAACTCTCAATCAAGCCGTTACAACTAACGTATCAGAGGTTATCTGTCGTCTAAGTCACGTTGAAATCACGTTTAGTGACTTCAAGTTGAGAGCTCCATTTGTAGAACAAAATTCCTTTTTCTGGCCTATTATCTTAGGAGTGTGGGTGTTAGAAGGATATTATAAGTTCAGCCAACGACGGTGGTGGCAATGGCGTTACTGGACGCCATTGTGTCATGTTTATTCTTAGTATCTATATAAAAATTCATTTATCTCTTCCAATAAAAATTTAAATTGCCGAAAGAGAGTTTTAGAGACATTCCCGAATTCCACGACCCCAAATTTCGGAAAACCATTAATTTCAAAATTTCCGCAATTTTCCCCTTCGCAAAACATTACAATGTATGTATATATAAAACTCGTAAAAAACAGCAGAAAAGAAAACGTCAAAAACTCAATTCATCATCACTTCTCGGTATTTATTTATAAAAAATTATATATATCCATATCATCATTATTTGTTACCAGTTGGACATATTCTCATAAACAAGTCGGTTTTACATTATGAATATTATGACAAATGATCGTTTTAAATTAATCGTTTCCCATCGGCTGGCTACCACGCTTAACATACCGTACAACACTGAAATGGCTGGCTGTTCCAGACGAAGACAAACGAAATATTAAATATCGACTTATTTATTACCATTATATATCCAAGGGCTAGTGATGTTTACTCCAACTTTGCACCAGGTTAGCGTGATTAAGAAACAAGCTCTCGTATTTTGCTAGATCTAACTAGTTCCAATTTCGAGAAGAAGCTGCTCGGAAATATGTCAAGGAAATATGTTGTCATGTATGTCATATGTGCCTAATTGACTCTCCGATAAACAAGTGTTTATAAATGAGCTGCGAATGTGTATCAAATTAATTAGGATTAATGAGACAATGTGGTGGAAATTTATATATTTTGGGAAGCTCTCAATATGCAACTTAAGACGATTAGTTTTGTTACTTACAAGGGAAGACCCGTTAGTTATATCGATTTAAATGGAACCTTGTCGGTTTATAAACCAACTTTGTGCAAAAACGGTGGCTATCTTTTAAGGTGTCCAGTCGCCAGTTTCCGGGATGCAAGGCACCCCCTCCCCCCTCAATTTTTTTAATATGAAGTGAAAATGTTATTCTAAGACTACTGCTCCTACGTTATCATTTAATCTACAATACATATATAGGGTTGTCCATGTTTTGACTTTATTAACATTCGATGATGTTATTGACATTTAATCTTGGTTAAATACTTCGATGTTATTACTTTTACTTTGTCACTTTGTTTACTTTGTTTTGTTGATCATACTTTTACATTTTTTTAGGCCCATCCTATATAGATCTCAGCTTCAACATCCGGAAAACTAACTTCTCAGCATTTGAATGAAAAATATTAGTTTACAAATGTATTCTTATTGAATATTGGAGGTGATAGTGTCTTGTTATTGGATTCCTTCAAAATTTAATACCAATCAACAAAAGCTCAATATCGTCGCAATTCCAAAGAAAATAATACCTTTGATGCAGCCTTTAGATGTACTTCGCATATTGAAAAATTTTATAAGGACGTTTTCGGATGAAGTGCTACTTATGAATTACAGCACAATCTACATAAGAGGACCTGTATCATCTCCAATGTTCCTTAGTTTAATTAAGTACCCTATGAGCTATTTTTTTCTCCTACAATCTCTTTCGCTGAGTTCCAATCAGTTCCTTTTTTGTGCAGGGCGATTTCAACGGTATTGTTCTATTTCTATCGTGACCTTCCTCTTTTGTTTTTCCTATTGGTATCACCTTACCAGATATCCAAACTATTGGAATTCTATCTCTTCCAAGATTTGTTTTATTGGTTTCATTATCCAATTCTTACCTTACATCTTGATTTCTTCTTTTATCAATTCCTTCCACTTTCCACGTGACATTCCATTTCTATTGCCTGCAATCTCCGTTTTTGTTTTTCCCTTAGTATCCAATTTTCTTCTTCATGTAAAAGTACTTGTAAATAGATCGTTTTACGGATAGATATTTTTGATCTTCAAGTAACTTTTTTTGCATCGAGTAGTAAGTAAGCCTGCAGAAACGAGTTCCGCTTCACGAAATTAGCAGAGACTAGACAGATTCGTGTTTATTCGTCTCATGAAAATGGGTTCGTGTTGCCTACTAATTTCCCCGAAAGTCGGCAAAACACGAGTTTGTTTAGTTTGAAGCTGCTAATTTCGTGAAGCGCACGGAAAGTGCACTCGTTTGTGCAGGCTTAGTAGTAAAACCTATTTGCTCCCTGTATTCTTTCGTTTAATTCACCGTATAGATTCCCTTTGCTTTCTATTACGGTTCCTAGGTATATTGATTCCGTCCACGGCCATTTTGGTTTCTTATTCTTGGTTACTTATTGCCATGTATTTAGTTTCTTTCTATACTTCATTTGAGATTCAATTTTTCCAACGATGTTCGCCAGATGTTTAGACTTTTTTCTAGGTTGTTTGTCTGTGTTAGTAAAGTTGAGAATATCTTCCTTTACCGCTTCGTGCATGACACAAATAAACAATATAGGACTTAGCACACTACCTTGTTTTCTTGTTTTCTTCGCTTGTTTTTTGCATGTTCGTACTTTGTTTTCAGTCTTGCCGTATAAATTAAATAACGTTGAATGAACACTAAATTAATCGCTTATCTACATTTCTACTTTTTAGACTTTCCGATATCTTGATTCTATTGACTGTGTCGAAAGCTTTTTCATATTAATGAAGTATACATAGTTGTCTTTACCTTTCGTTATTTTCTTTTCTATTACTTGTTGCACTGTAACAGTGTTGTCTAATGTGGTCTAATACACTGTGATTTGGACTGAGCGCACTTCATATGTCTTTTAGTTTTTGTTTACTGCTCCATTAGTACCAATATAAAATAATCAAAGAGTTCCCGAGGCTATATTTTAATACTTTCCATAGTTTCGGAGATATTAGCGCAAATAGCGAGTTGTACTTAAGGCTGATCTTAACACTTCATTTACTGATTTTATGGATTAAGGAATTATATTCTCAATTGAACGATGCTGTTGGAAATTAATTGTAGAATTTGATCTATAAATCACCTCCATATAGACAATTCTCAAATACTACATCACTAAAAGGTGTGAAATAGATTCACACCGCGTTTCCTTTTAGGATGTACTTTTTAATGTTATTTTTAGGACACCGGTTCTTTTAGGCCTTTAGCAAAGGCCAGGTTATCAGACTTACCTTTTGAAACATCCTTTCACTATTTGAAACTAAACGTGTTCCGGGTTTGAACCGTGTCATGTCGTTGGTTAAAATAAAACTGCAACTGCGCAGTTAGTTTTCACCTCTGGCATGGTTCACATGCTGAGTTACTATGATCAACTGCTTCCCGCTCGGTTAGTTTCGCCTCTGGCGTGGTTCACACGTTGAGTTACCGTGCTAACTGTTGCCATCTCCCTCCTGAACAGGCCCCATACGATTGTGGGCGAAACGTCGAGTTTTATTTTAACCAACGACATGACACGGTTCAAACCCGGAACACGTTTAGTTTCAACTGACTCTGGCCGTGGAAGCCTACGTTTTTATACTTTCACCATGTTGTGGACCTCTTAAGGATATTTTTAAGGAAGTAAATTTTTTTTTGAGGAAAGATCGAAATAATACAAGGCAATAACTTTTTTTATGATTTTCTCGTTTAATTTTTCTTCTCAGATAGTTTTTACAAAAAAAAGAAGAAATTCAAAAATAAATATTCGTAAATATATATAGTATATTCATAGTCATCGCAATTTCTTTTCAATAACAAACTATAACATATCGTACTCTTCAAAGTTACCTAAAGTTAATTAAATTAAAAAAGAAAAACTATACATATTTATATGTATATAGTATATATATATTGTACGTACATACGAGTAATAGTACATAGTATGAAATATAGCAGCTTCAATTAATTATAAGTAACTATAAGTCGTTTTTAAAAATCGAGCAAATAATCAAAGTAAATATACATAATATACTTTTTTTTTACAATATAATACAAATTCATACCATAATATACAGAATTTATACAAAATACATCGTTTTCTTTCTATATTTATACAGCTTATTCTTTATATGTATGTATACATAACACATTGAAAACCTAATTTCATATTATTTATTTTTTATTTATTACAGACTATATATAGTTGTCAGCGTTCAATGTGGAGTATTACATTAGAAAGTGCTTAATATTAACGTATTTGATTGATTAGAATTTAGCAGCATCCAAGTATGAGTCTCACAACAATTGGTTTAATAACGTTTTACGAGCAGCTTCGCAACCTAATTTTAATATTGTTGAAAGCCTTCTTAAAGATTAATGTAAACTAAGTAAACTACAAGAGATTACTTTTTTAAAAGAATACTCCACACCAGACGCCTTAGTATTATAAAAAAGGAACACAAACATTATTTTTGACGTTAGTATTAATTTACCTTACTTTACTAAGCGGGATAATGGGAGTGACAAGTGACAATCAGATGGTACATCTATTTATTCAACTTACAGTATTCTTAATGCTATATTATTACACATTATCACGTTACACAAAAATACATCAAATACACTTCACATTTACACGATTTCCTTTTTTTTTATTTTGCTATGAAGTTTCGAAATTTCTGTTTTTTTTGTTTCCTTTTTATCTGAATTATTTAGTAGTTAAACATGAACACACATAGTTTTATTTTACACGTTTCGCCTTGTTTCACTTCGTATTTATTCAAATTGGGAAGACTATTGAATGCAAACAATAAACGGGATAACGTTATTCAAAATATTTGGTATATCTACATTTTATTTTGTTTAGAGGTTATTTACATGATGTTGGAAGTAGAGTTGCCAATTATTAGTCGCGTGAGGAGAAAATTAAACTAATTTTAAACTTGGCAACCCTATTTTTATTTTATATATTTTTTTTTTGTAGCAATGATAATTAACAACAAAATATACAAATTAATATATTAAAATAAATCTATCTACAATAAAATCGACCTGTATACTTCGTTGTGTTTCATAATTTAAATTCTAGATTTTATTTTGACACCGAAATTGAAAAATTTAGCTCATCAGGTTACTTTTGATTTATTTTTATTCGATGTATGATATTTTCTTATTGTTACGGTATGTGGGGCTGATACTTGGGATAACGAAAGTCTTGATTGACTCTCTGTATGCTTTGAAATTTTATTGTTAACTGATAGAAAGGCTGGTAATGTTGTATTTAATCTTAATAATGTCCTAGTGTTCTTTAATTATGTTATATACATGGTGTAATAGAAATAGTGTAGTTCTTTGTAATTGAACATGCCTCGCGACCAAATCTCTTGGACAAAGGAAGTATATTTTAAAATTGGTGGTTGAACTTAGGCCTCGTATAAAATTTCAAGGGGCTAATTCAATTACAAGGCACTGTAATGAAGTACGCGACACAATTACACAGCTATATACAGAAGGACACGTGATTTTCCGTTTGGTTCCATTAAAGAATTACACTGCTAATCACTTATTTGTAGATTATTACTTGACATCGTAGTATTAAATATGATTGTTTTTCGCTACTGCAGTTTCAAAATTTAATTTTTATTTCTGTTGCTCTTTACATTAAGTACATGTTGTTATTTATATTCCATTTATATTTTTATTAAAAAAACATCGATTTCACTTTATTATAGACATTCATTTATTATTATTGTTATCGCATATATGTATATTAAATATATTCATGGCATGAGATTCTTTTTTATTAATATTATTCATCTTATTACATGGTTTTAATAATCATCTACTATCTCTAAACGGACATTAACTTCCCTAAAAGAGTTGTTTCCTTTATTTGCTTAACTTTCTTTTATACAAGTTTGTAAATAAAAATTTTAAAATTTGTGGTAATTTTAATCTGGCCAAGCTAAATTTGCTTCTCTCTTTTTTCTTGAACTATTTCGTTATTTTTATCGTATTCATTCATTATGTTCAGTTTTTTTTTTTTTTAGTAAATATCACACATAATCACAATTTAACGAAAAACTTTGGTCTCCGTCTTTGTATTTCCGATTAATCAGGCAATTATTCAAGAAGACCGGGCATGTATTTGGTTCTATATTGAAGAACTGAATATGTGAATTAGTGTAATGAAGCCACGCTGAAATTCGGAAGAAGTAATTAGGAATTGGTTTATTCATTAATTCATACCTTTTTGTTTATTGTTACTATAAACGTACTTCGTAAGTATACTTTAGCATTGTTTATATTGAACTAAACGCTTTTCATGAACATAGTTCCAATTTTCAATGATTTCTTAATGAGACAGAATAATCACAATTAAGTTTAAACACTTTACATATTAATTACTCAAAATAAATACTAGTTTTATGTCTTTCTTGCAATACGCTCTTGAATAACCTAATGCGTTATTAACAGCGTGTGATTACTTCTCCAGCTAACAAGTCCATATTCAGGATTTACTCTATATTATAAAATACTGCTATTGTAACGATATTTTTTATGTACAACAATTATTAAGGAATTCAATGGAATATCAAATCGTCTTATATCATTTCTTCAAATGGACACTATACGGCCAGAGTCCCCTTTAAACAACGTCAGATGTACGTAAAAATTGCTTTATGTAAAGCATACACAATTATTTAGTTGTGCACTGCAAACCATTCTAATTGGGTGTTATTAGCTTATATGTCTCATGCTACTACTGTTAATTTAAAGAAAAGGAACATAAGACAAATGAGTAAATGAAATCTCACAAATATTTTTAATAAAATGTGGCGATCGCTTTTGTATGTTTAAATTACACGTACATGGCCAGGCCAGAATAAAACAAGTCCCATTTTGGGGACTTATGTAGTTTAGTGATAAGACATTGCAGTAAACGTACGAGGGATTTCATAAAAAAAAGCTTGCAATGAGTAACTAGTAAGTGAGTCAATTTGGAGATGCAGTTATTTTTTTGCAATTCATTCGAGGGATTTTCGTTACATTCGTATTTTGTTTTATCAAACATTATACCCTGAATACGGATCTGGCAACTGGAAAAGAATCGCATCTGTAGATATCAGTAACATGAAACGTTTGCTTTTAGACCGAAGCTCCTTTCCCCAAAACATTGTTTCTCCGGCGGAATTGAAATTTAAAATTTACTTCTTCCAAATTTTCTAGAAACGAATCTGAATAACTTTCATTGAACGATTTATATATGCCGATTCTATATAAATCATAATTTGCAAAATTAAAAGTTAGATGATAGCACCAAAGAACGATTTGTAGAGCCTTGTAGTCTTTTTTTTTTTTTTTCTAAATATAAGAAATATTCAGCATAGTCTTATACAAATAAACGAACATGCTTCTTTATCTTTTCATTTACTTCGAAGATCACTAGCAGAAAATTGACAACAGTTAGCTGTTTACTCGCTTTAAAAGCTCGTAGTTGTCAACCTACTGCTAGTCAAGTCTACTCAAAGACTCGATCCAAATTCGGAACTTCTTCGTCTATCGATGTGTTTCATGTAGGTCTCCGAATAAATGCTTCTAGTTCTGTCATCGTATCTTAACGAAGACCTTCTCATATCGTATTGGTCTAGATCCGAAGGTGGACGACGACATAACGTACAGAAAAGGTAATCCAGCGTATTCTTGAACGCTTCCCTGAATTCCCGATTAAAGTAGGCGTATATCACCGGGTTCAGGGTGGAATTGAAATACCCGATCCAGAAGACTATACTTACTAAAATATGGGGATTATCGCAACTGGTACAGAGCGATGTGATGACGTACCATGAAAAGAATGGCAGCCAACATAGGATGAAGGTGCCCATGATGATTCCTAGCGTTCTAGCGGCCTTGTGCTCGCGCTTCATTTTGATGATGTTCTTCTCTTTGGTGGGAGTATGGTGTAGGTCCTGGTTGATCTCGTGCATTAAGGTTTTTGATGATCCTCCGGAATTCGAGTGCATGTCACCGTTAGTGTTGTTCTGGTTGTGTAATAACATTGCAGCACCGTGTCTGCTGTATAATTCCTTTTCTTGTCTGTTGGCTTCGCGGAATATGGCTAAATAAGTGAAGACCATGATCGTGCAAGGTATCCAAAAGGAGATACTGCTGCTGACTACAGCATATGGTTTGTTAACTTTGAATTCGCATTTGTCCTTATTGTCTTCCCGATATTTTTGATTTTCCGCCGTGGTATACAAACCTAAGAAAATCGGGAGGAAGCTTATGAGCGCGGGGCTAATCCAAATACTGCAGATCATTAGTGCGACTACACCTCTCGTCATACTGGTTGGATATTTCAACGGTCTAACGATCGCATAGTATCTATCGACGCTTATGCAGCATAGATGGAGTATGGAAGCTGTTGAAAAGTAAACGTCCAAAGAATTCCATACGTCGCACATGAAATAACCGAACAGCCAGGTGTCGAAGATCTGCACGCTGGCGTTGAAGGTCATCGCGAACATTGCGACCAACATGTCCGCGAAAGCGAGTGATACGACGAAATAGTTCGTTATGACGCGCAATTTACGATGCCTCATTACCGAGATTATGACTAGAAGGTTGCCCAGTATCGATGCTATGATTATACCGGCCATGATGACTGTTTTTATGAACAATAAAAGCGATTTAGTCCATTCGGTATCTTTCACGCTCGACAAGGTTGAATTATCACCACCGACCATTGCCATAGTCCTATTCACAAAGGTTTCGTTATCCATTTTTCGTTTTCTTTTTTTAAAAAAATGTTTTCCTTTGCAATTGCCACCCTTTTGATTAGTACACCGCACTCGTAGATGTTCGACGTCGCAAATTGACGAGATCACGTTGACGCCTCCTACTCCGATTCATTTCTCCTCTTCTCTGAAAGTAATGGTCCCGACCTGAAAATAAGAAAAAAAAAAGGTAGTAAAACGGCATTACATTTCAAAAAGTTTTACACTGAAATATAAACAAATAATATATTCTACGGTTCATTCGGAGCTCTTTCGTCTGGAATAATACAATAGAACTTGTCTCATTACCAATGCATGAAATAGAAAATTATCTCTCGAAACAGAATAAATTTGCATGGAAATTCATTCTTTAAAATGGAAGATGCTCCAACAAGGTCGATGGATAAGGCTAGCTCGAGCGTATACTAGGTTCACCGGGGTAATTTCGAGAACACTACCCTAGAACTTTTAGTAAACTTTAAAGGATTACATCAGTGGCTTATATGACAAAATATTATGTTATTTAATCTGTACGCGAGCCATCTAAAACTTTATCGACGCGAAGCGCTTGTTAACTTGGTTAAAATGATGAACGTATCGATGCAGTAAAGCTGTTAATAGGTGCCTCAACCTCCCAAAATTTTAAAATTGTATCTACTCTACAGAATTCTCACATGAAGTAATAAACATCATAAAGTATCTTTTAAAAATATTTTCGTATATACAGGGTGATGGAAAAATAGGAATTAGACCCTTACTTTGATATTTTAAATGGAATTCCTTGTATATTCCATTTTGCTTTTAGTTTCTCAATTTAAAAATAAACCAATATAACCAATTGTTCCTTTATCAACGGAAATCGTCTTATAAGCAAGGGATTTGGATTGCAGTACAGATTTTTCTGAGAGGGGGTGTTAAATTGTGATAGTAGATACTCACACAGTACCTTGCGATAGTTACTAAGTTATCGAATCATTTGTTTAATCGTTTGCAAATGTCTAAAATTAATTAGATAAATTTAGGGTTCGTGAGAATCAGGAGAATCTATCGGCAAAAAATAATTTAATTGGAAGATATAAATTAATTTCAAAACGAAACTAACCTGATTTAGAGATATTCCGCCGCACAAACACTATGTTTATCTGGAAATCGGCTATTACTGAACACCAAACGTGACTCAAACTCCGAAATGCGAATAAAATTCTTGTTATTAACACCTTTCAATTGGAATTTCACCGCCTCGATGACAGAAACACTCAAGGTTAAAAATTAAATTTAACTATAACTCATTTCTTTATTGATCATGCAGGGACACAACCGTAGCATAGATTCTATGCTTTTCGATGATTATAAAACGAGCAATAATTAAGTTAAAAATCAACTACACGACATCACCCGAAAGACATTTCTACAATGGATTACGGTCGTGAAAGCCTACACTCAACTATTGAGCAATAATTAATTGACGAATTTTCATTGAATATTGTTTTAAGAAGATTTTACATTAGTTTGGATGTTTTGGGAAATGAGAAGATGGAGTTATTGTCCCGTTTCACCACTACCATCTATCATTAAAAATGCCCTCTTACTCCCACACTCCAAAGAAAATACGCCAGAAAAATAATTCTATCTACACCAGAGTGTTATACATACAAATATATAGGATCTGTTATCGCCAAAGGCTCTACACGGCAATAATAATTATCATCATATTCATATACCACATAATCACTGGAGCGGAGTATGAATACCCGGAAGAGTTAGGTCGTCCTCGCTGATAATTGTCAGAGAGGGAATTGGAGAAAGAGAAGAAGTTCTCCCAGAGATGAATAACAGGACTAAACAAGCATTGAATGCTTAATGCCGTAATGGGGTACTACAATGTGCGGGGAATGCAAGGTGTTACGAGTTTTGAAAGTAGATAAATACTTTAGTGTAATTATTGCTTTTCTTATACGTCTACGAAGTTTGTATTTGAGCGCCGCGGTTTCGTTGTAAAGTGACGTGTAAAGTGTAGAAGACGCGTCCAAAAGCAATTTGCATCCTGTAATTCCATTTCTGGTTGCAGATGTACACTGCCGTTCAGAGAAGTTCGGTCGGTTGGTAAAAAACATGAAAAGGCTAGAGAAACAAACGAAACTAAAAACAAAATGCAATTTTATTGTGTGTGCAGGTAAAAAAGACAAAAATAAATAAATAAAAAGTTATTCTGGCCTAATATAACATACTGAACATTATTTTTTTTTTCATCGAAAAAACCTCCTTTGCTGTTAATCACCGCTCGAACTATTCTAGGCATTCTTTCGATAAGTTTTGTTAAAACGGATTGTGGAATATTAATCCATTCATGTTGCAGAATATTCCGTAAATGTTCTTGTGAAGTTGGGCATATTTTTCGGATCCTCCTGTCCAGTTCATCCCACAACAACTCTATAGGGTTCAAATCTGGGCTTCGTGGGGGCCATGTCATTACTTTCAGCGTGTGCTGTTCTTCTTGCTCCTTTAGATAGTTCTTACACACTTACGCAGTGTGTTTTGGGTCGTTGTCATGCATGAATGTAAAGTTACGGCCTATTATACACAATCCTGATGGCACTGCATGATTCTGGAGTATTGCAAAATAATTTTCCTTCCTCATTACACCTTGCACTCTGCATAAATTTCCCGTCCCAGCAAAGGAGAAACATCCCCACCCTAACACAGAACTACGCCCTTGCTTCACTGTAGGCACAATGCAGTTCGGGATCACTTTTCGGTTTTAGATCTTCGGACGTAAACTCGTCGATTTTGCCCAAAAACCTCAAACTTTGACTCGTCACTCCAAAGCACGTGTTTCCAATCATCTAACGACCAGTCTAGATGAGAACGGGACCACTGTAGCCGTTTTGCTCTGTTGCCCCGACGTAATAAGGGTTTTCGAATGGCAATGCGTCCATGAAGGTCCGCTTGTTGAAGTCGACGTTTTACCGTACTCGCCGAAACTTGTTCTTCACGGCCGCGATTGACTTCGGCTGCTATTTGTGGCGCTGTTAATTTTCTATTGCGTTTGCTTAATAATACAATTCTCAAATCTTCAGCTTTTGTTGTTTTCCTAGATGCTCCAGGACGAACACGATTTTCTATAGTTCCAGTTGTCCGATATCGCTTTATGATGTCATTTACTGTTGAACTTCTCATATTTATTTTTTCAGCAATTTGTCGCCCCGAATATCCTTCTTCGAACAGCGTAATAATGCGTGAAGGTTTTTCTACAGTGGTAGGCTTGCCACGTGCCATTTTGTAGTAAATTTTCTTAAAACTTTCGCGCAAAAACGACAGATGCACACCAATACACGTTTAACAGTAAAACGAAGCAAATTTATATCTTTACGCCTGTGATAAATAAACAAGAGTGATGCGGTATATTTCCTAAACGTATTGTTCGTTAATAATCCCCAAACGACCCGTTTCAAAAGATCGGTACTTCCGAGAAATTCTTGGAATAATAATAAAAGGGACTTTATTGTGGTTGTCGCAATATTTCTACTTTACATAATAATTTATGGCTTTAATCCCTTAGAAAAGAGTGAATGCTTAATATTTTTCTAATTTTATGTATTAATAATTGTATACAGTGTGATATAATAGATTTTTATTGTATGACCAAACTTCACTGAGCGACAGTGTACATCGGCTGAAGCGAATTTGTAGACGTATGCACAGCCATTAGTAGCTTAATGATTTTAATATTTAACTATTTTAATAATTTGTACAGGGTGTGTTACCTCACGGCGTCGGAAGATTGTGTCTCTGTGAATTGAGATTTTTCAAAACGGATTTTTTCCACGTTATGAGGTATGATTGTGGGCAGGTTTTAAAATTATTTTGAAACCCTTCCCCAAAGTTACCTATTTGAAAATTTACATTTATAGAAACCGGTGTTTCCCAGTCGATTAGGTATAAAAGACTTATGTAGTATTTAAAATAACAAAGTTGCCAGCTACTTCCGGTATAACCGGAAATGAGAGGTTATTTAAATAATCACCAAAATGCAATGTTAATTACGTAAACAGCTTAAACTATTTACATTTCAGAATCTAAAATAAACAACCACACAATAGGTGCCCCATCTTCTAACTCGCCGATATCTAATTATTTCTTATTTGGCTTGTTACTAAAATTTGAACAGATTTTCGACTTCTCGTGTATCTACAACGCTATATTTCCTTTTGCCTGCGATGAGAAGATACTCACATTCCCTCTATTATACCTCCCACCGTTTGCTCGGAATCCCCGAGATCATAGAATCAAATCTGCTCCCGCTTAGTGTTGCGGTCCGCACTAAATTTCCGCAGACATAATTCGCCGGCCAAATCTGATTAGCTAGGTCGGTTCGGATACATCTCCGAGAGTTCCCAATAACTCCCACGCTCTCCTGCGGTAATCCATTCCTCCTTGTTTGTTGCTCACTCTTCGACTTCGGATTTTACCTGCCTAGTAGACCTGTTACTGATTGTGTTTCTATGTTTCGTATTGCCAGCGTTTCGTCTTCACCCAAAAGACGAAAATCGAATCGTTTGAAATCTATTTTATGTGTGCGGATGGTTGTAATAAAGGAAAATGAGGATCTGCTTTGGTAGTAATTTATCTCGTGTTTGGAGATTGGTAAGCGGATAAAGAGATCGGAACAGGTGAATTGAATCGTCGCTTTGATTTCCTTGGAACCGTAAAACAAGTAATTTTTCAGCGATCGGAAGAAGAAAAGGAATTGTACGTTGGATATTATTTTGGTTTGGATTAAAATTTATAATAGAAACACGTCTAGAACCTGTCAAGCAATTTTTATTCATCAATGAATTTTTGGCACGTTTCTAAAGTAGTAATAGTATTGTTTTTAATCTAAGGGACCTCTACAGGGGTAAGACAACAGAACAACATTGAAAGTTTTGTGTTTATCTAAAAAGTATTTCGCAAAAATTAAGAAACAAATTAAGAGAAGCAATTAGAAGGGATTTACAAGAAAAGGGCTTGGAATATTAGCTAAAAAGAGAAGAAAGAGGATTTTACAGGAGAATATTAAAGGAAAATATTTAAACACAACGCACTTATTGCAATTTGTAAGTAGAATAGTGGCAATGAAAGCAACTTGTAATTATCTTTTAATTTCGCATTCTACATAGAAGGACGCCTAATTCCCACAGAAGATCTTTTATAATTTGATAAACCCTGGATTGTTACACTAAATAATTTTTATCACGAATGTTATACATGTTAAAATTAGCGATCTTCGTGAAGGTATCTAAATTAGCCTTTTCAATAACATATTGGACAGCTAATGAAAGAATACGCAGGGAAGGATAGTAAGAGCGCAAGTTTTGCATTTTTCTCATGTCCAATTCCTCGAACTATCTATGGCACAGATGCAACCTAAAACGATATTGCCTATCTTCATTTAGATCGAAAGAATTTAGATTAACACCTGAACCGAAGCGTCATGCTTATTAGAAATTCCGGTAGTCGTTCTCGTGCCGAAGGTTTTAATCGAAATTTTTTAGGGTTCACAGATTCCGCACTAAATTTGGCCAGTTACAACTATATGTCTTTTATAGCGTGGATCGAGATTTATTGAAATAAACAAAAATTGATTAAATTTCGGGCGACTATTTTGACACGTGCGAGTAATTTTTTGCTGGAAATATTGTAAGCGCGGATGAAATATTACATGAGTTATTGGCGGAATTAGTGGAGATTTTATCGCAATAAAAAATATTTCGATGGGAGTTATTCGGCGAAGGTAAGCATGCTAAAAATAAATACTATTAATAGCGAAACAATATTTAGAGAGAAAATAGCATTTATGGTAGTGTTGCTGCAAATTTAAATTTCAACGGTACTAAATTGTTATTAATCCAGAGCATTTAGAGCTGTTTAAATACACAGAAAATAGCAACAAAGTTGTTGTTGTACATGAAATTGCTAATATGTATATTTTATTGTTCCATCTGCTTGGATCTCTAGAGGAGTACTTGCTTTTAACTTTGAGACAAACTTAACAGATCCTATCTGTACTTCCATACTTGAATTTTACTGTTTTATTATAATGTTGTTGTGGTTTATAACATTGTGGAACCAAATACCTTCACCAGCTGTTGTAATGCTTAAATATCAAGTTAAGATACACAAATAACACTTCGCCAGTAGCATCAATTTCTTTCTTCTTTCTTGAGATGTAGTAATCTGTAATTTTTCATTTCTTGACATCGTGTTTCATAAACATTTGGAAATACCATATTTAAAATTACGTGAAAGAGGCACTGTGACACACAACGATTTCTCCATTTTTCAATTTTCAAGACGTATTCGATGAGTTACCATTAGTAATAAGAAGAGATTTATACCTGCAATTAGATGGCGCGCCAATTCATAATGTTTCCACTCAGGTGGATAGATCGTAATTGCCTTTTAATATTATGGTCCCTTGGGATCGTCCGATAAATTTTTCTTTTGGGAAGTCCTAAAGCAACCTATCAACGTAATAGTAGCTCCTTCCTACTACGTTAGATAAGCATGCGCGAAAGTAATTCCGCGACAAATGCAAAATATTCTGCTAAATAACAGAAGTGAGATTAAAAAGTGTATTAGACGACAAGGAAGTTTGCTGAAAATTGGAAAAATACAATTATTAGTTAAGAACTAAAAGACAATAAAGCACTATAGTGAAATTTAAAATAAAAGGTTAATCTTTGTAATCGTATTAAAAAGCACGTGTTTGAGCAACTTCAGTAATATCTCTTGGACAAATAAAAAGTAAAAACAAAATAATTTTAATTCAATTTTAATATTACATGAAACAATTGCTACGCAACATTTTTTAACCAAAATTTGATTTTAGAATTTTCAGGTGGTCCTAAAATGACCTTCCTTCGAAACTGGTTTTACGATTAAACAAAGCTTACTATGTTCTTCAACTGTTTTTTACATATAATTTTGATCGTAGTAGGATAATAACCAATAGTTTGTGAGTTTTCTAATTATACAAAGAGTTCCATAACTTATAAAAAATTGCTGACTAATAACAGAAATACAGAAGTGTCAAAGCTGTTCACAACAAACATATTTTCCCCTACGATATGGACACTCTTGTATTCTGTATATAGACTGTCTTAACATCTCCAAAACCCCTTCAACAAGCAGCTTCTTTTAACTGCGACAAGAAAAAAAATCATTCAACCTTTCTTCAACTGTGAAATTCAACTTTCGAAACTCATTAATTCGAACAAATACGTCCCAAAATGCTTCGTTTTACAGCCAACGAACTTGTCGAAATCACTTTTCGCTATTCAGCACCCCCACCACCTTCAGAACCCTTGCTGATAACTCGTGAAGAAACAAGCGGTACTCGCTATACATCGTCGCTATCTCATTCTGTTTATCCTCTTCTCGATAAATACTTCTTGCCTCCATTCACTCTATCAAAGCAGGCTTCTCCAAATGAACGTCTACAGGGGCATAGACGGCCGTGACAACAATAGAACTGCGGTCTCCGTTTCGCAAAGTCAAGAGGCGGTGAAACAACATCCGTAGTGTATGCGGGTGTCAGTGAGTTCTGCTGTAATTCCAATAATTCGACTTTGAAAGGGGTGATGGATGGGGGAAGGGGTGAAAACAGAACGAAATATTTCGGAAGCGAGCGAGACGTCTCACCCTTTGCGAAGAATCCAATCTTAGCGCTTGATTTGGAGCTTTTTGTAGAAAATTTGTTGTTGCTGATTGATGTTGCCCTTTATTTGGATTCTTAGTCTATTATTATGATTAAATAGGTTATTATGGTGGAGCTATCGGATTGACATCGCTCCCGAAAGGAATCAGTAAATTGGTTTTCATTCAAATTTATTTATTATTATTTATTCAATGTTCGTAAACTTGATATAGCAAAATTCTTACAACTGTAAGTGTTGAATGGGTCTCTTTAAAAAGTATCATTCTGTAATGACTTAGGCTATGGGTTAGCGTTATACGGTAACATTCGTTGAATAGCCAGGGGATATTCTAGATAATCACATAAAATCCTGTAATTATGAGGGCTATCATCATCATCAAACAAATTATGAATCAGAATGTTATTTTAGTGATGGTTTTGGTGTTTTGGTTGTTGGGACATTACTTGCGTTTTAAGAATGTGGTATAAAGTTCGCAAACAAAATACCTCATTGCAACTGTACATGTTCAAACGATGTTCAAATGGTTGTTGGACATAAGGTCTTCAGTTTCTTTTTATGCAATATTCTGTCCATATTGAACACAATTTCAAGTGCTCCAAATATTGAAGAAAATGTTATTCATTTTTACAGATTGCTGAAAGACATTGACTTTTGTTTTGAACAAATTAGAGTGAAGGTAACCTTGATAGACTATGATGATAATTAAATGGTGCCATGGATAGCTAATAGAAGATATCGAAATGAAGAGAGAAACATTTTGTTTACAGATGAATCATATGTTGGACATTTTAACCACCCCGACTTGCCAAACAGGCATTTTTTACCAAACTAAGCAATGGTCTAACTGATCTCTTATAACACATGCAAATTTTAATCTACAAATAGATCAATTCGTCAGAATTACAGAGCTACATAAAATAATGTATGGAATTATCTGCACATCAATGCAGGATAAACTAAGTTGTTTCCTTTCAATGTAATTAATCTCATGTAAATTCAAAACCAGGATTCATAGCTAAGACTGTTAGCCTTAGCCAAACCAAAGAATCAAACTTCCTAAATCTGGCAACACTTTCTGCTGTTCCCGTAAACACAGTACTTGGAAGCTAGGGCCAAACGCCGTATAGCTAAATGTCATTGTCATTTCTTTGTGTCATTATAATCCATGTTCGTTAATACCACCATTAAACAATCAAATATTGCCTATTATAATAAATTTAAAAAAATGCAAAAAATATATTCTCACATCCATTTGTATGCCACGACCCAATTTCCCCATATCCAAAGAAAGACGAAAAACAAGACGTAGTTTAAAACTCAGAAGAAAACATTTCCAATATTCTTTTTTTCCTATCCTCTCTATAACAAACCCCCAAACAAAAAAAAAATCTATTTTCTCACCCTTCCCCCAAAAATTACGACCTTTTTCTTGCCGTAAGCCCCTGTTCTTTCTTCCTTCTCCAGCAATTTCCAGCATCACGCAAGCTATTCCCGCTTGATACCACTGGAAAGGCTGGCGTTTGGCGTTTTTTGTGAAAGAGGTTTGAGGCCTGTATACCCCTCCGACACCTCATATATCCCTAGCCTCGCTATCGTCCCATTTCCGCTAACGTGGCCTCGACGTCGACATCCAGATGACGTCTCGATCGCAATCAGAATGTCTGCCGCTGTGGCGCGGTGTCGTAAAGGAGGATGAGATACGGTTCTTGGCTGCTGAAAATGGCGAACCTGAGGCCGTAGTACGGTAGTAAAAGACCGCCAGAGGGCTTCGCTATCTCGAAAGCTAATTCTGGCGGAATGGCCGAATAAGCAACCCTGTTTATGATGCCTATATCGAGTATAAAGGTTGAAAACGAAAACATGTTGATCGCGTTTGAATTATACCCGCAGAAAATTCTATCCGGTTAAAAGGGCTTCGTGATTTTTCAATTTTTGCATCAAATTTCCTGCTACAAAATCGAAAATGTTTGCGGAAAGGAATAAGTTGGAGATTTTAGGTGATTCCCACGTCAAAAGTGAATGGTGCTAAATGATGTAGAGAATTCAAGGTGATTTATGCAATTCCTATACAGGATGTCACAGCATGAGTTTACGTTAGGCGAATATCAAAAGCTAGGAGATTCCCCAATTTGTAAATTTGCAGACTTATTTTATTCGAAGGGCCGAACTTTTAGAAAATATTACCATGTCGTAATAAATATTATTTAACTTTGGTTCCTTTTAAAATTCTTTATATATGTTTCACTAACGCCTAACCTAAACCTCACCTATATTATTTTGAATTTTAAATGTTTATTAACCTGTCGTAGCCACTTCATAAGCCCATTAGTAAACCGGTTGCATATTTTGTTGCTAATTTGTTACTCAAGTATTTATTTGCTCCAGCCGCTTCTGAGAAAACGGTTACGTTAACTTAATATAGCCACGGAAACATCAATTTGAAACCTTTAATTATTAAAACGGGCAAATTAAGAAGCGGATTGAATTTTATAGAGATCTCAGTAAAAACATTGTAGTACGTTATCACTTTTTTATGTGATATCCAGAGTGTTGATGAATAGTTGTTACTGATGTGTAAGCTATAAATATGGGCACATCCTGTATTTATTAAGACAATTTTTGTATTCTGTCACCTTCCGGAATTCTTTGTATTATTCCTTTATCACGTATTTTCTAATTCTTAATATGTTTTCTGCAAAAAACCAATTTTAAGTGAACTAAACACCTCAAAGGGTATCTCCTTTTTTGTTTCTTTCTTAATTTCTGTTACATTAACATATATTCAATTGAACGCTCGAGAAGATTAATAAAAATAAATTAATAAAAAAAAAAAAAAAACAAAGGGTTCATATCATATAAAACCAATAATACTATCGAAAGATTCTTAAAAAAATAATAAGGGCAAAACAGACGAAAGTTTGAACTCTCGATAATCTATAACCTGACATGTGAATGTAATAAATCATACATAGGCCAAACCGAAAGAAATGAAAACCCGAATAATATAACATAAAAGAAGAAATATCGCTTCATTCATAAAATACCACGACAAAATACCTTGGAACGGCATATTACAACCGTTATGAAATGGTTTATCTTTTATTGCCTCGTTGATCTTTTTATTTTTTCTTAGAAACAGGTCAAATCTTATCAAATAGACACAATTGCCTTCAGCTAACAAGGGAAGTTTCCAAGGTAACAATCACCGATCGGATTGAAGCTTGGCAGATTTGTAGAACCTATTGAGTGTGGTAAAACGTCCCTTTCCGTTTCGTCGGAGTTTTGCATTTGGGGGGCGAAAGTTTCGATGATTTTCGGATGTTTGCAATTTAAATAAAAATAAGTAATAAATTATATAGCTCTATCGAACTGGCGTAAATTTGATTTTTATGCCACTACTACTTCTATTCATCCATTTCTTTGGGGAGTGGGGGTTGAAAGGAAAAGGGTAAAATATACGCACAAGAGAACCCTTGGAATTACTTTAATTTATATACTTGCTGCTCCCTTACCCCTTACACCCCGAGGAAGCCACAGTGTGGTGAAACAATATCGTAGTGAAAACAATAACAAATTATTATTACATTGCATAATAAATAACAAAAACTTGAATTAATAGTATGACACATGCCAATATTTGCATGTACCTAATACTTATTTTAGATTTCTTTGATATTATTGGCTCCAAAATAATTGCCCTACATCAGTGGCATTTTCGTCGTATAAAAATATCTATTTCCACGACTTCCTACAAAGCGCCATCCCATTACTATTTTTTTCACCTATTTGTAACTCCAATGCCTCCGAGAGATGCGATATAATTGAAAGGAATCGCGCTGACGTCGGCAGCTGACTGCAATCAACCATACAATGTAGATATTTAAGCTACTGCTACACTGGAAAAGCCGATGCAGACTCCGTGGGAAATACAGTAGCCTCCCGTTTCTGCATCGACACGAACGAAACGCTATGGTGTAATTTGCTAGCTGTACGAATCCCGGAGATGTATGCAACGTTACAAATTAAATCTCATCTTGGAGAATCTCCAGTACTGGGTAAGGATGTTATTCCTATCAGCTGCTCGTTTCCCATGAGTTTTAGCGCCTTGGAATGGTTTTAAAT
The DNA here is from genome assembly GCA_902654985.2 of Oryctes borbonicus. Lineage (NCBI taxonomy): Eukaryota > Metazoa > Arthropoda > Insecta > Coleoptera > Scarabaeidae > Oryctes > Oryctes borbonicus. The sequence continues at coordinate 2,272,514 of LR736876.1, read as the reverse complement.
GAGTTGCAGAAAGGTCTTGTTTACAATAGTCTGCCTCATAAATAACTGTTAAAAATCACTGAATTTTATTGAGCATATTTTTATAAGAAAGTCACTCTGTAAAACGCTTTTCAGCATTGTAGATACTTATCATATCTACTTTACCATAAAGATATATAGATTCGGAATTAGCTAGATGGAGGACTCTTGTCTATTCATTCCTTTATCTTGTTTTGCAACAATGAAATTGCGTCTTTCTCAATGTTGGGGCTAGAGAAACATATCGTTCTATTTAAAATGTTTACGAAGACCCGTTTTATTTGTTATAAAGGTGAGGGTACAATTCATAAGAACTAGACCAAAACTGCATTTAAGAAAAGAGCTCTCTAATTTTATGAAGTATAAGTTAGTCTTTGGACTTAATCGCATTTTTAAATGAAAAATTCCTCTTTTCTAATAAAGCTCCCTTTTTCCGTTTTAGCATTAAAGTTTCCCTAAAATGTCAGAAATTTTCAATGATTGGTAACACTGGCAGCGCATGACATTAATTACAAAATTAATGGAAGAAAGAAACAACTTAGTTTGCGATATGTCCACCAGAGGTCTGAAGATAGCTTTTCTTTCTATTCCAAAAGTCTTCATTCGCCGGATCTGTGTTTACAACCATGAACTAATTCTTTTTTTCTGAGTTTGCGCACATGAAGCAAAGTTAAAATAAAACCGTTTATTCTTTTGAAAACGTAAGAATTGCTCCGTTTTAATTGCATGGTTCAAGTATGGTTTAGGGCTAAATATTTTCAAAAAGATTTGGAAACATCGCCCACATTTAAAATGGTAAGCAGACAAACACAAACAACAAAGTTTTCTCATTTAGCAGAACAGGAAAGCATTACTTCACTTCTAAGATCTGGTAAATGATAATGTAAGATTAGCGATAATTAATTAATTGAAGAGTATTGTAGAAAATCAATCTTTAAGAAAGAAAAATGAAGATTTGGCCAAAGCATTATCTGAGGCAAAAATGGAACAACAAAAGTTGGTACAAACTACCTTTGAATTGCAAAAGAGGTTACATTTGAAAGATACAGAAAGACTGGTAAGTAATTCCTCTCATAAAACTAAATGTAGTAGATAAGGGACACTTTTAGAAATACGAGGAATTCCTCAGAGCTCAGAGCATGGAAATGCAGAATTATATTCAACAATTTTTGTTATTAACGGAAGAAATGACAACCATGCTTGGCAGAACTAAAATGGTTGCACAATCTCCACAAGCGCTAGGTATGTAATCTTAAATATTATCCATATGATATTCTTACTTCTCATTATAATTTTTGTAGATCGATTTATTAATAGTCCTTCGTCAGATCCGAATCTGAGCACAATCAATACGCAGAGTAATAAAACGATGGCTGTTATGCCGATGATTAGTGGTCATACTATACTAAGTCCCAAAGTTAATTTACCTAGGGTTACAGTGAAGCAATTGACAGACATGATGTATACCAATAATTCCGAACATATTGAAAATGCCAATATGGAAACGGATGAAATTGAATTTGCAGATAATGTAAATTTGTTTACGTTGTAATTCCTTCTTCATCTAAGATATTGAAGTATATTGTAGGTTTCATCTAATCAGGAAGATTTATCAGAAGGTAGCTTTGAAAATAATAGTGTTCGATCTAATCAAAGGTTAGTATGAATGGAAAGTAACTTTAAATCAAAATACAATAGGCAATTTTTTAATTTCAGTATTCTCCTCCGCAGTCGTTTGGTTTTAACATTCTTCTAGATATTTTCTGTATTTTTTTCGCAATAGGTTATTTATTTTATTGGAGCCAATTAGTTTTCAAAAGCTCAAACTATCGATTGTTGCTTTCTATCCAGTTCATAGCAGTATAGCCCCGCTCCATTACCTGTGTAATGATGTACACCAAATGAGACGATCTGTTGTCAAAGGAATCCAGTGTAGGTCTGCACCATTCTACATGGTTTTCGGTAACTGCTGAGTTTGGTTTAGGAGCTCCAAAGTACATTTAAGGAAAGATTCTAGCAAGATCCTTTAGCGTTTTAGAATGCTCACTGTTTTCCTCGTTTAACTTCGGAATATGATTTTGTTTATTTTCTCTTATTTTTCTTTCTCAAGATCTTGGTACCCTAAGTGTATCGAGTTTGTTGATGTCCTCGGTCATCTCCCATCCATTTCTTCCATTCTTTCCTATCTTTGGACAGTCCTCTCATGACCTGTATTGTTTTCTTCTTGTTGGCCGTGTACATCACAGGAGGTACTGGTAATAATTGTTTTTATTTTTTCGTGACGATTCATATAAAAAATAGTAGGTTTCAGCCATGTACCCCACCCTTGTGATTACGGGCTAAGCAGGAAGCGGAACGCCAGGTAAATTCTTTCTGTGAATTAAATTACGGTAAATGATTTTTAATTTGTGGGCTATCTCCACTTCGCTAGTGTCGGTAACAATAGAATTTTCCCTGTTTATATCGATTTTAGTAAAAAGTTGCCAATTCTTACTGTAGATATGTATCTTGTCGTTTTGTTTTTCCCCGGATAAATGAGCGAATAACCAATGATACCTTAAGTTATAAATCTGGTATAATCTCATATTCATTTCCAACTTGCAACTTTGATTCCTATTATTATTTTCAGATTAGAAACGCTGCAAGAGGTAGATGATGTGGAGGAAGAGCAAACTAGCATCAGCAATTCATAGCCATTACTATCCGGGGTGTTTAAAGATGTAAGAATATTTGTAGAATATTTATTGTAACGTCAACTATGCATTAACTACATTCTTTTAATTTCATTATAGATACAGGTATTCATTTCGCCCTTAAGTCCACAGCATCTTATTAAATTTAAGCACAAAACTCCTCGAAAATTCAAGCAAAATACTTTCAGTACCACTTCTAGTTCGTCTGTTACGACTCTTGCGAACAGTACCGGTGATAATTCTACGTCAATCAAGAGTAGTATGTCAAGGTCGGATAGTACTACAGATAACAGCGAGAATGAAACCCTAATAAAGGTATGAAAATGTATTGTATTATACAGGCCGTTTCACGAGGAACTGCTTCGATCGATATATGAAAAATTGGAAAATTCTGAAAACTCGATTGAGCTAAAATATTTTTAATTGCTTAAGACTTCTGGTTATACAGGAAGTACCTGTTTATTTTCTTATTTTGTTATTTCTAACGATATTTATTATATATATATTAATATTAATATTTATATTTTCTAGAGATGTCTATTAATTATATAAAAATTGCCAAAACAATTTTTTTCACCGAAATTTATGTCAAAAACACTTAAGCTCAAAAGAAACACATCATTTTCGATAAAAATTATTTTAATAAATTTTGCTCCCAATTGGGAACATTATGTATGAAGGAGGTTAAGGTATTATAATTATAAGTTAAAATAATGTACATTCTACAACTTGTACAATCTCTAATCTAAGCAAATTCAGAACTCTTAAAGCGATTATTGTCTTTATTCAGACATTAGTCACATATGCGAAATTTCCCTTTACAACTATCTTTTTTTGTTATTAATATGAGAAGGCCAATGACTAAGTTTGTCTGCTCTTATAAGATTTGTAGGACAAAGTTCCAAGCATTTTCTTTTCGTAATCAGAGACGTCGTAGGGATACTAATATTGAACCGCCCTTTTTTTGTCCTGTCTATGTTATACATATATTCTACATATATTCGGACGTTCAATTTCTTTTGTGTAACTAAACGTGTTCCGGGTTTGAACCGTGTCATGTCGTTGGTTAAAATAAAAACTCGACGTTGGTTTTCGCCTCTGGCATGGTTCACAAGCTGAGTTACCGTGATTAACTGCTTCCCGTACAGTTAGTTTCGCCTCTGGCGTGGTTCACACGTTGAGTTACCGTGCTAACTGTTGCCACCACTCTCCTGAAGAAGCCTCATACGATTGTGGGCGAAACGTCGAGTTTTATTTTAACCAACGACATAACACGGTTAAAACCCGAAACACGTTTAGTTGTCGTGACTTATTTGATCGCCCAGTATAACAGCATGGTACACTAAGTATACATATATAATGCACCTTCGGTTAAGCGTTGACCGGAGATTTTCTTTGTAAAACAGATTATTTTTAGAAGTACTGTTTCAATACTTCTAAAAATGCGTCTTAGTACGTTATGAAAGGAGATGCAACTACTTTTTGCTACTAAATGGAGGATGCAACTAACTTAATATCGAAGAACCACAAAAATGTGGTTTCCAAAAGCCGTGCAAAATTGCTACTTACGAAGTTACTTCTTTCAATTCTAAAATTTAATTTAACGAATAGATTCATGGAAAACTAATTTGCAATGCCATCACGTGGCACCTATCATCGTCATTTTCACCGTTAAGTTGCTGAGTTGAACTTTGCCGAAAACTTTTTACAAGTTGTAAAATATTCTGATTGGTGTCTTTCGCTCCTCGATACAACGCAAAAGTTATAAAATCCAATAAATGATGAAGATGCCTGTCTTCGCCTGGAACCATATATTCCGTCTCTGAAGTTGCTCTTGGCTGCATTTCTTGAACAGTATTAATTTCTTTAAATATTCTACAAACCCAGAAAAATAAGTCACCCAATACATCCTAATTCATAAAAATATTTCAAAAATTATCGCGATTCCTCATTTTATGCCGAATTCTTTCAAAATAAAATACAAAGTAAACTAAACTAAAAGTTTGTTTTCAACTTGAAAATTATAAATTATCAAACTTTCAAAATACCTTATAACATAACACTAAAACGTCCTCGACAAAAAGGAAAGGAAAGGTGATTAAAATCAACATTACTTTTTCACCCTGTCTACAACACTCTTTCTTCTATTTTCTCGCTTTTCATCTTGTACACGAAGGAAAACTTCTTCAATCTTAACGTCGGAAAACTTGCTAAGATACGGATTATTTTGCCGAACGCAGCTTATCTAATTTCGTCCTCTCTAACGAGAATTAGAATTAACATTAAAACTCTTGTACGAAAGTTAGTTCCTATGTTAATTTAGCGCGACGTAAATTTAGCATACATATTAATTCAAAACATCGAAGTAAGTACGGTGCTGTAGAAGACTCGGAGAACATGAAAGTCGGAGCGGGATGATTACGAAGTTGTTCCTACTACTAGTACTAAAGGCTTATGGTTGGCCCAATGGAAAATTTATTCTTCGTTTTGTGTCCAATACCTAATGAATTTTGCATAATTTCATGGAATGATAATAACGCAATCTCGTGAATAATAACTAATTTGGAATCTTGTTCAACGGGAGAACCTTGATTATATGTATACATAAACATTGAGATGATCAATTCTAAAGCCCCCGCTAGCACCGTTGGTTGGCTGACGGTTGGCCTTCGGTTGATACAACGTCGTATAGTTGGCGCAATATCTATGACGGTTAACCACGGTCGGTAGAATGTACAAAACCAATTTTGCTTTTGTGCAATATGCATTATCAGGGCCACCACCAAAGTCTGGTTGCGTAGACACCACCTCTAGTATGCATTGTTCTTCACTATAGCTGTAAACCGTACCTAGTGTGGGGTATAACGCATAAGGAGCGACGAATGGCAGTCGTGGTAATTCGTACCGCCGCCCTGATAAAAGTTTGAAATGTTTTACGGTTTCTCTCTCGGCGGTGATTCTTTGTTTAGCGACCGCCTTATCTCATGATGGTTAATGTAAGCGTTTGTCGAAGTTGGGATTGTCTGATTTAATAGCATTTTGTATAAATGAATTCAAATTAGTTCTTGTGAGAAATGCGTACACATGCGATGTTTTAAATGGATATAAACAATATAAATGAGATTATATTAAATAAAATAAATTAAATTGTAAATTTACAAGTACGAGGAATGAAATATTAAATTAAATTAAATAAATTAAATTTTTAACATAAACAAACTAAAATATTAAGAAGCCTTAACAATTCATGGTTTTGAACAACAAATACACTTGGTTAAAGTCTTCTCTTATCTACTGTATTGCATCACTTTCTTTAACACTGGCCAGATCGCGCCCTTAATAGTAATGTGGTCGATCGTGTGGAGCTTCACACGCGCTCTACTTATTTCCCTTCAAATCTCTACTTTTATGACATTATTTAAATTAATTTATTGTAATTAAATATCCCACGCATCCTAAAACAACGTTTCTCTTTGAATTTTAATTTTGGATATATTTATTTAAAAAGAAACAAAACTTTAACCATCGTTAGAAAAACATAAAAATTAATAATTAACATATGTCGCGCTTGTGAGGCTCCAACGACCCACGAAGAGTTAAAAAAGAAGATTGAAAGAAAGAATCCTCGAATTGATAATACCGATACGGCAAATTATATTAGACCAAGTGGAGGCAATGTACAGTCTAGGGTCAAGGAACAGCAAAAAGGAGCACAACAAAGAAACAGATGAGCAGCCGTTGAACAGAATATTGATTATGACAACGTCAAAAATAATTGCGACTAGCGAATTATGGGAAAGTCTCTAAAAATGATGAAGGGCTACAACAACTTCAACAAGGAAGGCGGTTGCAGACTAAGCAAACACACATTTGCCACTAATTTATTACAATAAAATTGCCACAATATTTTAATCAATATTATCCCTCGAGTACTACACAGTTTCCTCCAATTACGTGAATTTTTTTTTTTTCAATGAAAACATGCAAATAACAATAGGTATCTTTGTATATTTTTATGTCTTTTCATCTTTTAGTAGGTTCACTGTATCAAACTTCCAATTTCCTTTTAACTATCGTCCAACATTGACACTAGATACTCTCTACCTCATAGAGGATAAAATTAACGACTTAATTACGAACAAAGCAACGTTGCTAATGACCCCAAGACGGCCGTGAAAAATATCCGACGGGACCGCTCAAGTCAGCTCTAATCAATCAAGTTGATCCAATCAAAGGGTCGGACGGATCCCTTTCCCGACCTTCGAGTAGCCAGCTGCGCCGCCAAATCTTCCCTTCGTGCGGTGCTATGTGGTGGAGTTTTATTTCGGCTTGAAGAAGAACAATAGACGACAGGATCTGTCCGTTAGCGGCCGGCGAAACAAAAACTGCGAGGATGGAAGGAAAAAGCGTACGAATTTATGGCTTTTAGTGGAATGAAATTAATAGCGGTTACTTAGTGCCACAAGCTACCGCAAGCGGGTTTGCTGGAGTGGGACGTTATTTATGTTGTTTCCTTGTTATCCTAGAATTATAAATAGTGGTAGTGCTAGTTAGTGACGATTATTAAATTAGACTTGATAGTGGAGATTTCTCAAACGGGAACGGTTATAATTTGAGTTTTGTTGTAATCATTTTTTTACATTAAATAATTATACAGGGTACTTCACGAGAGTCGTTAGTTTTCGTCGTTAATTTTGGAAAAGATTGTTATACGATCGGGTCTGTTAATTTAAAATATTTTAACCTACGAAATGCTTCCGGTTGAAGCAGAATTGGTTACCGATTTTTTTTATTTTATATTTTTTATCGGCATCATTGATTGTACACATTGCATGTAAATAATTTATGTTAAGGCACCTTACACTTAAAGTCAACTGCTTGTACCGCTCTTGTCGAAATTAGATATTATTCAGCTAGTTCGAAATAGGAAATTTATTCATTCATATTCATGCAATCGGGAATGGGTGCTCTAAAACGAACAAAACGCCCAAATTCTTTCTTTCCTCGTACTACTTAATTGTAGCTCCATTAATCTGACATTTAAGCAGTCAGCCTTAGCCTCAAAGTTTAATTGCCAAATAACATCACAGTAGACTTTGTGCTTTGTGGAATTAATATTAAGCAAATGCTTAAGAGAGGTTATTCCCAACTTATCTAAGTTTGGACTGATTTTATCAATGGCATTGGCTTCATCAGTGGTACAGAAAGAGATATATAGCTGCGTGTCATCAGTATATATTGGACATTACAACATTTTAGTGATTTACAAATATCATTGATCTACAATGAAAAAAAAAGTGGTACCTATGAGGGACACCCCTGGAGATAGCACGCTGGTCGCTGGTTAGAAGCATCCAATGATAGCTTAACTTCTTGTGCACGCGCACTGAAATAATTACAAATAAGCGCCACCCGTTACGTTTTAACACTTAATCTCAGATAACATCGTCCATAAACTTATCGAACTCATTAATTTAATAATGCCGTCCCATAAACGTAATTGTCCGTTTCGAAACTAAAGTTTTAATTCCGCTGCAGTAGAAAATTAAAGTAGATAAAAGCGATAAATTTCAGCTAACTGTAACCGGTTTGGAGACGATGTTGTATATGTTTGTAAAGGGTCTGGGATCGGAAATAGGAGTCACGTGTAACGACGCCGCTTTCCAGTTTCAAGAATGAGGAAAATCGCTACTAGAGACGCCCGTGTAGGTACCGCTTTAAGTGACGTGCAATAAATATACGAGGTGGAAAGTACTGCTACGTACGGAGTGCACTGGATGTAACTTGTTAAAAGTAATAACTCTTACTGTTTCCAGTTAAGAGGAGGATTTAGAGGGAAACGTATCGTGTTCATGTACAGATATATCATTCGAGATTACGGCCGAAGCTTCAGGAGAAAATATTATCCGCCATTATAAGAGGATATTAATTATATGTGTAGACAAGAGCATTGGAAAAAGTCTAAAACGTCTTTGTGTACAATATGGAGTTATGGAGTCGCAACGAGAAAAGAACATTAATGGTACCACGAATAACCGAACATGAGAAGATTGCTAGAGAGATTCGTTCTCCCATCCTAATTAATATATCGCATAAAAAGTATTTGGATACTCGTATAGTTTGTTCAAAGTAACCGATATGCTACTGCTAACTTTGTTATCATTGATATCGCTTAGATTAGCAAAGATTTGCTGCTTTTTCGCTGGGAAGAGACCAGCTTTCGTTGCTCATAATGGTCATAATTTGAAAATACATGTTCTTTGTAAGTTACTTTCAATTTTTTATACCAACTACACTGTTTATTAACAATATTGAACTGAAATTTATTAACATAAGGGGGTAAGTTATCACCGCAGCAATTGCTATTAAAGAAGAAGAATGCCAAATAGCGATATTTGGTTTCAGCAGGATGATGCGTCTCAACTCTTTATACGTCCTGTTCACAAACTTTAGGTGAGGACCAATAGAGTAGCTTAGATCCACAGATCTTACGCCCCTTGATTTTTTTCTTATGGAGGTATTTAAAATCAAAGGTCTATGTTGCTACACCACAATATCTAGAAGATTCAAAAAATATGCCCATAGATTTGCTTATCATCAAGAGGCAGATGGCACTTCGATTATTTGATTTAGAGGAAAAAATTATTTTGTTTCTTCTACTCTATTCTTCTTACCTTTTTCGATTGATAAACAAATATCCAACTAAATAAAAAAACATATTTCTTCTACGTATGCTTGAAATCAGATTTGCAATTTTTCTTTTCTTTTTATTATAGTCGACAAAAAACTATCGTAACTTTTTGCGTAAGTAAATAGCAATTTAAAGAAAAAAAATTGCTATTCTTCTTGAAAGAAGAAAGATCAAAAGGATAGGAACTAGCAAATACTTACTTTTCATACTTTTAAATATATAATCGTTTTGGTAGCAGCTTTGAATACTTTTTCCCTTCCGAGAAAATAAGGTAAAATTCTGGTGGATACGCCGCTAACACAAGCTTCTTTGTATACTAAACATATTCCAATCCTTCTTAACGTCGATATTACATCGCCCCGAAAATTCTTATCCCGTCCCTGCAATATCGTTTCCTTTTCAATCCTCCTCTCAACGTTCTTATCGATGTAAATTAGAATGTAAATGCCAATTTCTGTACGTTCCTCGATATTTTTTTCATTATTTTTTCCCTGATGCTTCCTCGCATGAATAAGGTGCTTTTCACGTTTCCTTTCTTACTTTCTTATGAGATGGATGTGGATATAATAACTGCAAATACATACGAGTTTCCTTATATTTCAGTCAATGAGTTAAAATTACTCCGATGCTTCGTTTAAAACATGGTATTTGTGTGGACGTAAGTATTCAAATATTAGCTATAACTAAAGGCAGCCAGCTAGAATTCAATTAATTTGTATATTTCGGATGTTTTTCCGGTTTTAAGCATCTTGCTTATAGATAGGCGTAGAAGAAAAAAAAATTAAGAAAAAGAAAAAATATTTAAAATTAGGTTGCGATTGCCAAAAACAGAACACTCGGGTAACTGCTGAACATTGAACATTAACGAAAAAGATTTTTAAAGAATATTTACACATAATGATGACTGACTGATGACTGACTAAACCATGTCTGTTAGCGTCGTCCTTGGTTGGGGGGAATGATCCATCAGTCGAAGAAACTCGCAAAACGAAGCATACGACCAAATATTATATCAGAAATCTTACAAAACAAAACTCTCGGTTAAGGAACGAAATGGTAAAAGATGTGCTGGAGTTTGGAGAAGTGGTGATCAATAAATGCGAAGAAGTTAATAAAATTGGTCTAAGGTTAGCAAGAAGAGCAAACGATTACTTTAAGTCAATGTTAAGACTAACACTAGCCTACGGGTGAGACCTGAGCTATGAATCAAAAGGACCATTCGAATATGGAAAAATGGGAAAGGGACATTTTAAGAAGAATAATTGGCCCAAAAAATGCAGCACTGCGTGGGGAGAGAAGAGTGAACGCGGAATTGCATGAACTGGATGAAAATCAATTAGTAGGGGAGAGGTCTGGAGAGAGTCAGAAGGAAAGAGGAAGAAAAGAAGTCCGAGGGGAAAATGGATACAAGCAGTGGAGAAAGACCTAGGAGAGAAGCAGATTAGAAACTGGATGCTAAAAGACAGGAAAAAGTGGAATTATACAGTTCAAGATCTAGATTGTCTGTTGCTGTTCGGGTAAAAAAAAGAATATGGGTAAGAAAACAGTCACTGCAACAAGACACTCGTGGAGCTTTAGTTTGATTTTTGAAGCAATCGGCGATTAATCAGAATACACATGTTTTACGAGGATGAAGACTAATAGATTTTTCGTTACAAGAAATTCAACAAGTTTAAGTAGCTTTGTGAAAGATTCAATACCAGCTGTAACAAAATTTCAATTAACGCTGCCTTATTTGGCAACGAACTGTTTACTAATGTACTTGCCTAAAAACATGTTAACGTGGGGCGAGCAGAGTGGTGAAAGAAATAGATTCCTCACTCATTCGGTCTACTGAACAGAACTACTCGGCGAGTAGAGCAGATTACTATTCATCGATTTAACACAACTCGATGCAACCTCTACTAAAAATTGTAGCATCCAACATTCAGTAATACAATCGTGAACATTCCAATCGACATTTGGCTAAAAGCGCCTGTGACAATCATCAATCGAGATTCGAGAATTGAAGCCATGAACAGGAAACGGTAACATTATCTATACCAATGTTTGTTTGAATTCTACTTTTTTTCATTCAATTTTTTTTACTGTTTTGCAGTAACTGTTTGGGTTGGTATGCATCCACTAGAGTTCGCTAGTGCTAGAAAGTTTCGAATCGACGTCAATAATAGAACCGAATAAGCTTTTTTTTCCATGTTGATTGTTTCCAGACCGCCTGATACCTGCATCGCTGCAGCGATGCTGTTCATTGGAAATTGTATAACGCGAAAAGTTTATTGTTTGCTTTTAATGACCGTAAGCGTAGTTCGAAATTCGAAACAACATCGAACTTTCGCGGCAGACGAATAGCATTGGGAAGGAAGTGCAGTCCCATGTATGGATGTCGACGTTTATAATACATACATGGATGCGAATGGAAAAACAAAAATAAAGCAGGAAGAGATACTTTTTGTTCTCTAACAATAAAATATATTATTATTCATTCATATATTTTATATGCAATAAATTGGAAAACTTATATAGTGTGTTACGGAAATGAGGAACACTAACCTTAAAACTAACGTACACATACGGAATATTATACTGGCACCAGACGAGAAACCCTTTCGTTTGAACATGGAGTATGTTAATAATTAAATGCGAATCGAGCAGCTTCGAACCTACTGCTTGGTGGTAAAAAACATGAAAAGGTTACACAGAAATAAACGAAACTAAAAACAAAATGCAATTTTATTGTATGTACAGGTAAAAAAGACAAAAATAAATAAATAAAAAGTTATTCTGGCCTAATATGACGTACTGAACATTATATATTTTTTTTTTCATCGAAAAAACCTCCTTTGCTGTTAATCACCGCTCGAACTATTCTAGGCATTCTTTCGAAAAGTTTTGTTAAACTGGATTGTGGAATATTAATCCATTCATGTTGCAGAATATTCCGTAAATGTTCTTGTGAAGTTGGGCATATTTTTCGGATCCTCCTGTCCAGTTCATCCCACGACAACTCTATCGGGTTCAAATCTGGGCTTTGTGGGGGCCATGTCATTACTTTCAGGGTGTGCTGTTCTTCTTGCTCCTTTAGATAGTTCTTACACACTAACGCAGTGTGTTTTGGGTCGTTGTCATGCATGAATGTAAAGTTACGGCCTATTATACGCAATCCTGATGGCACTGCATGATTGTGGAGTATTGCAAAATAATTTTCCTTCCTCATTACACCCTGCACTCTGCATAAATCGCCCGTCCCAGCAAAGGAGAAACATCCCCACACTAACACAGAACTACGCCCTTGCTTCACTGTAGGCACAATGCAGTTCGGGATCACTTTTCGGTTTTAGATCTTCGGACATAAACTCGTCGATTTTGCCCAAAAACCTCAAACTTTGACTCGTCACTCCAAAGCACGTGTTTCCAATCATCTAACGACCAATCTAGATGAGAACGGGCCTACTGTAGCCGTTTTGCTCTGTTGTCCCGACGTAATCCGATGCCAGTTGGCCCACCTCCAATTTCGTGCCTTGCAGGAAACATATTATGCACGTTCGAACCTGGTCGATTCGCATTTAATTATTAATTAACATACTGTACCGAAGAATAATTCCCCAACTGATTTGGCAGAAGATGTAATAATAAGATCTAATAAGAACTCCACAATTAGAAACATTATTAACATCAAAATTATATTAAATTACTAAAAATACGCAAATTGTATTTTAACCATGATTGTATATTTGTATACAATCACCGATCTTGTCCCAAGACGAACATCGACAGATATACCTTTTAATAATTCGAGAAATACGGTTACCAAGGATAAAAGTTGATTCCGTTCTTTAGACCTGGGGTAGTCTGCCACGAGTGGTCTTCGGTGGCGGCGAGAAATGCTCCTTAGGGACCGAAATCGTATTACCGTCTGACAATCCGGGTCTTCCGAAGGAATCATGGTTTCTTCTTCTTATGCGCGGAACGTGAGAAAGAAGGAAATGAAATCCCTGGAAAGAAGTTAGGGACGTACAGTCCGATGCGAGAAAGGGGATCCCGGTATTACTCGAGACCATGTCGAGCATTTCAACGAGTCGAAGGTTTTGAATTAAGCATTGAATTCGTTCGGATTAGTAATTGGAAAAGTTTGTGAAAAAGCAGCACCGCGTTACGAGTAATATTTAAAAACAATCGCGTTCAATTATACAACGTTTGTCACAACTTAGCCCATACAGCGGAAGTCGTATGTAAACAGATCAACGGCTTTTTGTATAAAATCTATACAGGAAAAGCTATTTTTTTTGCATTAGATTAGATAATTTGGGCACTAAATGAAGTAGTTATAAGGATAGCCATTACGTGTACAAAATCATGAAAACGGCAGATTAAGCTCCCATAGGGTACAATTTAACCAGTTGAATAAGTTCTTTTTAGCCAATTTTGAGATATCGGCCGCAGAAGCTATTGTGTTTGGCTTCGATGCTATGCACGTTTGGGAATCCGTTCTCGACATCAAGCAATTTACATATCAATTACAGTTATTGATTCGGTTAAACTTCGCCTTAGCTTTAATTAATATGCATGACGGGAATGTTGTCAGAGCTGAGTGGTTGTGTGTATTGATTTGAAACTGTGACTGACTATGCTTAAAAGCACATTTGTATATATATATTTTGACCTACTATTATATTTATGACGAAAGAGGTTATTGTTTTAAAACTATTCCTAAATTATTTACTAAAGGAGAAAGTTAGTTTAGCTGTTTTTAAGAAAATGAAACTATGCCAGCACAATGATAATAATAAACTGATAATGGATGTTGGCTAGAGATTCTATGCAAAAATTTCCATAATTTATGTGATGAGTAACTCTGGCTTTGTGTTGCCTACTGGTTTCCCCGAAAATCGATAAAAAGCGAGTCTGTCTAGTCTTTGCTAATTTCGTGAAGCGCTCGGAAAGTGGCGAACTTTAGTGATGAAGATATTGGAAACTCCCATCCATGCATGTTCTTAAATAATAATAATAATAATAATCGAATAACTACAACTTCTCACAAATGTGCACTAACGAACCGTATTACAGCGAAATGCGCATCCTTACATGGTGATTAGTTGATAGTTTAACTTCATTATTGATGTTTCAGTCTTCAAGAATTGCAGAATTGTGCTTATTGTGTAAATGGTACGACAGATAATAAAACAGGCGTCACAGAGTGTCCTTCAAAGATATCTTCGTATATACAGGCTGTCATGTTGGAGACATAAGTTTTGCATAGAGAAAATGAATGATGCTATTAAAAAAATGGCGTTTCAGGTCTCTGAATTTGGCATAAGTTAGCGCTCAATACTGAACACCCTGTATATTGCGAAGGCGTACTAACATCATGCAGAACAATTAGATATTCGATAAGTGTGTAATACATATTCATTTTATACGTGAAAAACTCGTGTACATTACAAAAAAGCGCGTAAAATTAAAAACATGTGGTTGCTTCACTTGAAAAGCATACAAATCGACGAAGACTTGCCTTTTATGTTCCCTCTCAGAAATTCTACCCTGAGGAAACCGATTGAATCGTTTGCCTCTGTTCTCCCCTCTATTCCTAAATCACGACCACCTCCGATTCCCAATAAAGGAATACGAAACGAAGGGACGTAAGAAAAAAAAATGGAGATGAAAAAAAAAAAAAACTAAGCCGCTGAAGAACATAAATCCTTCTCAATTTCGATAAAAATCCGAGATTTCGGTAAGTAGATAAATGTAAAAGGGAGAGAGGGAGGAGTTCGCGGGAGAACGAAAAAAAGCGGGTTAAATTTTACGAGTTAACGCATCAACTTTGGAGCTACACAGAAAGAACGAAGATAGATGTTAGACGGTATCTTATTCTTCTCTTTACGCCGACAGGATACGTTGCATTCGGATTTGGCGAAAGCAGTATAAATGCTGTAGGAGAAATTCCGTGAAATGGAAAGATTTTAACAACTCTGGGATTCATTTCTTTGTTTCATTTAACATGAGAATTTGGTTTTGACACGTTTAGCGGTTACGTTATTTGAGAAATATATAAATTTGGTGAATAAAAAATTCACTACCA